>KN517447.1:0-13769 GCA_000787155.1 Scartelaos histophorus
AAAAAAAAAGTTTGGATCAAGATATAAAACGAGAGCATTTGCAGCTTAGTGCAAATGCAGAACCTTCCTAAGAACCTTTTTTTGCTATAGTCACATTAATAATATTATTTACCATCTACTTAAAGTTTTTTTTTTTTTAAATAATATATACATCTATATAAGTTCAGGCATTAAGGGGTTTATTTAGTAATGTCTGTACCTTTTGCTTATATTAGATACATGTATATATTTTTTTTCCTTGTGTGTGAATTTTGCACTTGACTATACACACAAAAAATACACGACATTAGGGCAATTTAATTATTCAGACTGACTTAATTTAAAGGCGCACCAACTTCTTGGTTAAGAGTCCGTCACTTACTGTTTCGATGTCATTGGTCTGCCTGAAATGTTCCGCAGTATGACATTAAACTTGCATTTATTAAATTACAAGCGGTTTTATAGCCCAAAAATACATTTAAACAAGAGCAATCCGAGATTTCTGATCTCCGCCAAGGGATGACACAGAATCCAGATCTGGATCCGGATCATCACCAATTTTTTACAGAGTCGTTCCTGCACCAAGATCTACCTCTGGTGACAATTTCATGAAGATCTGGCCAGTAGTTTCTGAGAAATCCTGTCCACAGACAAATAAATAAATAAATAAACCGACTCAATCGCATAATCTCCTTGGATGAGATAAAAAAACAGGCATTCTGACTATGAGCAGAGTTGCCTCTCCACAGATCTGACCTGTAACTTGGTCTGGTCTGGTCTGCATGAAGATAGAAAAGTTCATCATCTGGAGAAAAGCATTAGACGGACCTAACACCAGAATAGTTACACAATGCACCTTTATGTTCCTTACACATTGATAACATGTTGTTTATTTGGTTTTCTAAGGCTTTTGTGTAATATTTTAGATGATAAACTATGACAACATCTCACAGAATCCATATGTGAGGCCATTTGGGAATAGACCTGCATCTTGGTCAACACATCTTATTTGTGGGAATAGGAAAAGGCACAGGTGAGGTCTATTCTACTCGAGCAGGGAGGTGCTATTTGAAAGCTAATAGCCTGAGGTCCATTCAGAGCTGCATTCACTCCCTGATAGGTGATTGCACAAGCACACAAACACACACACACGCATACACACACATACATACACCAAACATCCACTAGGGTTTTCACGATTTAGTATCAACTGTCCCTTAAAAAGCATATGGCAGATTTTCATGTATTTCTAATTATGACTTATTACTTCCTAAAGCTGCACTGCTCTGGTTTTTAGGGTCAGTCACCTGCTTCTCTCTATGGAGATGTTGCCTGTAATGTTCCACAGTATGACATTACAACATGGAGCCAATTTATAAAGATCTGTTGAGAGACAAGCCCAATCACAGTAAGAAGTTCACACGTTTTTGCAACAATAAAACCCAGATTACTGAGTAAGTACAAGATGGATCTGCCCAAATTTCAAACCAGGATATTCCAGACAAACCGACAAAATCTCCATGGAGACAAGCAGATGATGGACCCTCCACTGGAAAAGTTACTCAGTGCATCTTTAAACATTTAGCATAGTTTTACATCAGTTAAGTAGCAGTTTGTGGGTGGAAAAGTTAAGAAGAAAAGTACAAAAATAAGGACAGGAAGGTATATTTTCTGATTAAAACTATTATCCAATGTAGTATTCTCTTTTAATGTTAATTTTATGAGGATTATTTATGTTTTGATTTGTTTGTATTGTTATTTTAAAGTCTTTCTTATTCTGTAAAGCTCTTTGGATTGCGTTATACAAATAAACTTGCCTTGACTTTTTGGTGTTATAATAGAAGGTGTCATATCTGCTTCACCTAAAAAAATCATAAAATCGTAAAAATAATTATTATGTTATCTATAATTTACTGAAATTACTATTCTAACCTCTCATTTTAACACATTGTGAGTAGAACCAGAAAACTTAAAGATTCTGTACCTGATTTTTTTCTGTTTTAAAGGTACACTGTGTAACTTTGCTGGTGGAGGGTCCGTCACCGCTTGTTTCTAGGGAGAAGTCATTTCTCTGAGTTTTCCACAATATGACATTAATAGCTCTACCTTACTTACATTTATTCAATTACAGGTGGTTTTACAACTTAAAAATATGTGGAAAAACTGACTGAGCACTGTTCTCCATAGATCTGACCTGTAACATGGTGTGGTTTGGTCTCCAAGAAGATAAAAAGGTTTAATACCGTACTGTGAAACATTCTAGACAAAGGTAAAGCTTTAGATAGACCCTTCACCTTCAGAAAAGTTACACAATACACCTTAAAAAAGTGAACAACAGAACTAGATCATTTTAAATAATCTGTAGTGGTCCCAAATTATTCCTACATGCATCAGAATTATTCACCACTATGAAAGCAGAGGTTTGGAATCATGATAAAGACAATTAGCATGCTAACCACACACTTCCTGATTCCCGGATAATAAAACGCGCCATGATTAGATGCAGATTGTACACAGTAGACTTGTTTTATTCACTTATACAAGGCATCGACTGGGGCACGATGCATGTTATACTGAAATATTTGGGGGAAAAAACAACTACAGGCTCTTGAATATTTTTATAGATAGGTATAAAATCTGCCATCAAAGCCAAGGCCAGACCAGACAGAGTTCACGCCGTCTGCTTACTGAGGTGAACCAGGCAACCACCGTCAAATCGCCATCCGCCATGCTTGTTATTAAATAGACTTGTTTTGTCATTTCCAATCCAAATTTGTCATGGTTGCATGGCTCAATGGCACAAAACGGTAAGGCACAAAAAGGTAAAAGGGAAAGTGACAAAACATTCGCCGTTCTGTAAGTCTATTGTGGGCGGTGTAACTGAAAGACCAGTATAAAAGCTGGCATAGGATCGTAGCTATTAAAAGATTGTTGGCATGATACAGTGTAAACAAGTAAAAACTGTCTATAAGAAAGTGTTCAATATTTTTTGAAAGGCTAACGAAATTATACTCAGACACAAGGGTGTGGTAGAGTGGTTTGGACTGCTGCTTTTTGGCAAGGAGGCTGTGGGTTCAATTCCTATGATCAGTTATTAATGATCTGAAGTTGGCACGATAGGAAAGGCAGCTATGGTAAAAAGTCATCTTAAGAAGGGATGTAGCAATAACTGAACTATTGTGATATCGTACAGTCAAAAGTCTCACAATAATATCAGATTTTAATGTTTTTCTTTGTGATTTTAATGTGCTTCTTATTCTGTAAAGCTCTTTGTTTTACTTTGTATATGAATTGTGCTATACATACTATACTATAAACTTGCCTTATGATGGTGCAGCGATCACTAAAAAACAGGCGAGCTACATAGAGCTGCCTTTGTTGTTGTCAGTGCAAACTACATGAAGAAATATGTGTTATTAAGCATTTTTAAATCTTAATTCTTCATATTATAACAGTACAGAAGCTTTTCCAAGGCTTTAAATAAAGAACAGTCAGATGCATATCTTGAAAATATCGTACTGAGGGATTTTAATCAGTACTTCCCTATAATTAAGACTGCAACAAAGCAATAAAAATGGCTTGCGATCAAATGTATGAACATAATTAAGACAAATTTGTGACAAATAAATACATTTTTTATTTCTCCAAAGTCTGAACTCTGCTCCAAACACATGCTTTCACTGACAGACGATTGGCTGTCGACCACTGACTTAAAAAGACCCAATCGCATCACTGCTTTGAAGCGAGAGGATCTCGATTTGATGAAAACTAGATTCATTAATAAGTTCTGACTGGTACATTGACTTTCTTCTGCTGCAAAGACCCTCTTAAATGTGACAGCACATTTTACTGTGCTAATGCCCACTCTCACTCTAGCTGTACGTTTGTGTATAATGCTCTGCGCACACGCCTGTATTACCCATCCTCGCCCATTTTCATAATTATGCAAAAACAGATATAAAACAATACACTTCAACTTATAAAGCTGATGCTATGTGCAGTAGTTTTACTAATGAAATGCAGGCTGATTATAACAGTGCTATCAAGAGTGACTTAGCATGAAGAACAAAGGGAGGGGGGTTTAAAAAAAAACAAAACAAAAAAAAAACAAAAACATATACAACATCTTAATACATGATCTATATGATATATTTTATCAGTTAATAACAGAAGTGTAATATTCCCTCTTTAAAAACACATTTTACCAGTCATCTTTACTCATGTAAAATATTCAAGTCCTTAAGCTATAACTATACTATCAATTTTTTTTTTTCTGTTTTATGATCTCATGTAGTTAAGCCTTGAAATACAGAAAATAGATTTTGTTGCATAAAGAGAAAAAGGGAAAGGTTCTTGGTAACTGCCTTCCACCTTCCAACAAACAAGTTTTATTTATAAGTGCCATTTCAAAACCCTCAAGTTCTATGTTCAAGCAGAAGGTCACCTGTTTTCTTGAAAGCAAATGTTTTGTTAACGTTGTGATATTTTATTGCATTGGAAAAAAGTTTTAAAATGACTTGGCCTTTAGGAGGGCCTGGACTTAATATCTCCATGGCTAAAATAATCCACAATATGTCATACAATGTACTAGCCTATGCCTCAATGGGGAATGTTACCAAATAGGTTTTCATTTTCTTTTTCCATGGAATCATATAGGTGATAATTCAGAAAGTTACAGCGTTGCTTTGAGATCTTTGAAAAACACTTTCTAGTCACTCTTGACACTTAACTTGTTGTAAACAGAATGGTACAAGTATAAGATAATCATACAGCAATAAAGAGCACTTCCACAAGCGTTTCCGAGGAGGTCAATTGACTTTATGTTCTGTGAAAGCAGGACACATAAACTATGCTTTTCACCCTGCACCACCTTGCTAAATTTTAGTAGCCCACATGCTGCAAATCCCCACACAACCTGGCAACATATTTAAAGGTGGCGTACCTGATTTTTACTGTCTTAAAAAAAGTGAACACAAAGTTTGCAACACTCTAAAGTTATTCCTTATGTACCTTATGTTTTCCAAACATCCTAATTATTCACAGTGATGAGTCAAGCACCTTTCACAACTTTCAGAGACCAGAGTTTTGGTGACACGGTAAAGCTAACAACAACTAGCATGCTGACAGTGCACTGATTGACATAAGCAGCCATATCTGTTGTGATATGTTGTGCATGTTCCAAATCCACATGGCAAATCCACCTGTCAATCACATCCATCTGTTTTTGTAAAGTTTTGGAGAAGTGTGTATTCTGAAGCCCAGGCACAGGGAAAAGGAAAATTTCGCTCAAACACATAAACACACTGAAAATGTGTAATCTAGGTAAATTAATATTAAATTTTATCTTGATTTGGGTAGATGCCACTTGACAAAATGATCTAAAAATGAAATAAATAAGATGAAAAAAAAACATCTAATTACTTTCAAGAAAAAACATTGGTAGATGATTTTACTTGTCAAGCTAAAGCTACTCAAATAGTAAAGTAAAAGTAAAATACTGTGAGAGACATTAATTAACAGTTATCCATGATCGTTGTGAATGAATTTAAACATTATTGTTTTGAGGTTCGCTGACAACCCCTATTGGTTTTTTTTTTGGTGTCACGTCATTGTTGTAATTTCCGAACATTATTAGTTTTACGAGATTCATTTGAACGCCCCGCACTGGTTTGTCGGTGTGCCTTGAACTAGACTAGAGGTGTGTGTGTGTCCTTGAACTAGACTAGAGGCGTGTGTGCGTGACTGCACGAGGCACGGACTGAGAGCAGGGGAGCTGTTGTAAGCCGGTTTTCAACTTTTTTTGTGGCTTTAAGATCTGCAGCAATACTCTTAAAGGTGCACTGTGTAACTTTTTGATCAGAGGTTTGCTTCTACACTGCTCTGCCTGGAATGTTCCACAGTATGACATTAAACAGCTCTTACTTTACATTTATACAATTATAGGTTTAAAATTCCTAGAAAAACAGGCATTCTGATTGTGAGTGGGTTCCCTCTCCACAGATCTGACCTGTAACTCGGTCTGGTTTGGTCTTCATAAATCATACTGTGAAACAATCCAAACAAACCAATGACATCTCCATGGACAAAAAGCATAATACTACTTCTTACTTAGGTATTACTTTTTGCAGTGCAGGGCCTTTTAACAAACAAACATTGACCAAAAGCAGCATGCTAGACTCTTGGACCTTGTATTTCCAACTGGACTGGATATTCCTGACCCAAGCTCGATCTTGTATTGGCAGCTCAATGATACGCAATGGAGCATGAGAAGAAAATCTGCATTGACGCGGTCTGGAGTCTGCCTGCTCCCTTGCATTAGATCTATGTTTCTGTGTATCTTGTAATAAGAGGTGACATATTGACAGTGTCTAGCTAAAGCTGCGCTCCTAATTACACTAATTGCTTATTTTCCACCCCCAATGATCTCCCCACCCACCCTTCTGCGAGTCTCCACACCTCCTTTCTGTGTTCTTTCGCTGTTTCGTGCCAATGTTGCTCTTACTCTTCCAAAATCGAAGGCATCCACCCACGCTTGGTTTACTCTGCCCACTTCTATTAAAGGTGCAGATTGTAGCCAAAAGAAGTACAATCACAAGTGAACCTGGGTTGCTAGTGTCTTAACCTGGATAAAAGGATGTATTCAAGTTTTTTCTCTTTCTCAGTATATGGACAGGTTTCATTTGAAAGCTCTTCACCCACTGCACCAGACTGCACAGGGACGGAGGAGCTCAGAGGAGCTCATTCTCCAACAGGCTCCTACAGCTCCGCTCAAACAGTGAGAGATACACGACTACATTCACACCATACCCCATATAACTGGACTACAACTCACCTTTATGTAACAAATAAACTTCTGTCATGTCAAACACTATTTCATCTTTGGGCTTTTTCTCCTTACTATCTCCGTTACAACCTGTTTTTACTTGTGCATATGCATTTATATAATTATGCCTTATTTAACGCCAGTCTCTTATTATTTTTGCTACTTATTTAGAATTTATCATGACCATTTACGTGTTTGGACTTTGTCATTACAATATATTGTGATGTGTGAGCTACTGTGTCCAAACAATCTTCCTTGTGGATCAATAAAATTTGTCTAAGTTCAACAACTCAGTTATGGTGTACCGTGTTTTTGTTGCTATATTTGATTCTACCACAGCCACCTGCACATTTCAATGGAGTCGTAATTGCTTTGTATGGCATTAAACTTGTCTATTGTATCGCCATGGGAACTAGCATTGTGTGAAGTTGAAGGTCAGATTTGTGAAAGCTTGTGTTTGCAGGTATTTTGATTAGGAATTGTTTTATTTTTTAATATTATTAGTATTATTTTTGTTGTTTTTTTTGGTCTGAATTGTATATGGTTATTCCATTTTTTTTAAAGATACTTTGCAGTAACATTACGCTGGGGGTACTCTCCATGTATGTGTATAAGCATAATGTTCAGCAGTTACCATGGTGACACAATGCACACATTAGCAAACACGGACTAAAAAGTTTTAAAAAAGAAAAATACAAAGTGGATTTAAAGAAAACATTTTGAGGAGCCCGAGTGTTTGCGCGTTCATGGTCCTGTTTGGGTGTTTGATTAAAAAATAAAGATAATAAAAAAATAAATAAATAAATAACTAAATAACTAAAAGCTAATGCTAGTTAACTTGTTACTGTATTGTGTATTGTTTAGCAGCACAAATCACACTACCTGTTGTGGTCAAATCACACAAACAGCACAAATCACACTACCTGTTGTGGTCAGTCATCGTTTTAATCAGATTGTGTTAAAATAAAGCTGAGATTAAAGCCTTATATGAGTAACAGAGGTTCAGCCAGAGCAGTGCGTACAGTTAGCATCACACCTCCAGGGAATGTTGATGACATTAGCTCTACAGTAGCAAAAACCCATTCCTTTATCCCACTGCGCTGGTCAAAACTTGCACCCTTACTCAATTTTTCATAGCTGACATTTGGCAAACGGCTCCCATTGTCCAGTGTAGTGCCTCGTAGACCCCCGTGCGAGCTTTTCCAGATGCACAATTGCTAGATCGCTCATCTCACGGGTGGCTTAAGCTCCGACCGCCTGGCTTTAGATGCAAGAGCGGCACTGGATGAAAAAAAAAAACCCACATTCACACAAAAGGGGGAGAAAACACAATATAACAACACAAATCGTAGCAGCAGTATAGATCTGGAACAGCGACACAAGACCCACTACAAACACGTGTATTAAATAAGGAATTGTGCTGGCAAACTGAGAAATGCAGTTGAAAATAGCAGCTTTTGTATCATGAGCCAAAAACGCCACATTTCACACATTGTAAACTCGCACAGTGTTTGCAGTTCTGGGGAAAGTTAGAGATTCCAAGCGTATTGTAGGAATCGTCTACGGGCAATGTCGGCAAGTATGAGCTCGAGCGGGGTTGATGTGGGGTTAGAAAGTGAAAATATATTTGTTGCTTGAAGATTAAGTTGTCATCTGAGTTGTCAAATTAATGAATGGTACATTTTAAAAGGAGTGTGACGTCACCCATAGTGTGCAGTGTCCAGTCAAATGAGGCTCAGTGTGGCTCACAGTTATAGGGGTGAAGTTGGAGTTTCAAGCAACTAAAGAGTCAGTCGGGTGCATGATAGTTGAATGCAATGCCCTTTCCTGGCCATATTGTTGCTAAAGGAGAAAGAAGACACCTGATTTGTCTATTATTTATGCTCATATCTTGATTTATGGACAAAATAGAGAAATAAAAACACAAGGATCCCGAAGAGCGGGTTAATAGGAACATTTTAAGACCAAAAAGACAAGCCAGACAGCAGCAGTTACAAAAAGAGGGGTGACGATTTTTCAATAGCAAGTTCATTAGAAGGCAAAAGACCTTTAACTTGGCTTGATAGCAACTGCTTGTCACCATGGAAATATATAGGTTTAAAGGGATAGTTTGGGTTTTTTGACATGAATTTGTTTGGCATCCCCATCAGCAATGTCATGCATAAACACTAACTTCACCCACATCGTTCTGTGAGTTGAGTTCTTGCCCGGTTTTGGTGCTGATGAAAGTAGTCCGGCAAATTGGCTGGGGTCGTGCAAATGAAGTGATTTTCTTCTCAAAACAATGTGTGTTCAAAAGAGCGATACATTTGCATCACAAAACTGTTGTTGACGAAAAAGTCAGACTTCATAATCGCTTGGCGCTACTTTCTCTTTGTTGGTATCACTGTGCGCTGCCGCCAGGTGAGAGTTGCACACAAATCCAACACTTTCTTCAGTTGAGAGTGAGAGCTAACCTGAAAGAGTGATAAGTATATAGGCTTGTGTAAATTATCTTGTCATAGTCAGACATGTGGCCATTAACTTTCCAAGACCTAAACACAGTGAAACATTAGCGACTGTCACCTGGCGGCAGGAATGGAGAAAATAGTGCCAAGCGATTATGAGGTCTGACTATTTTGTCGAAGGTTGTTGATGGTTTTGTGATGGTTTTGTTGATGGTTTTCTCTTTTGAACACATATTTTGAGAAGAAAATGGATTTATTTTTGCAACCCCAGCCAACTTGCCGGACTACGTTCGTTAGCACCAAAACCGGGCAAGAACTCGCCTCATGGGACGCTGCTGGGGGTAAGTCAGTGTTTATGCACCACACTGCTGACGGGGATGCCATAGAGATTCATGTAAAAAAAAACAAAAAACTATCCCTTTAATGCCATACTCTGTACTATTACTGGCAAAGTAATAATAACTCCATGGTAATAAGCAGGTGGTGAATCTTTCATAAGACAATGTTAAATCTTTAAATAGATTGTAGATTCTGTCCTTAGACTTCCTTCCATAATGGGTATAGTTGTCCTCAGCATATTGCTTGATATTCTCAAATAAATAAGTACGATTTCCATTTTTGCTTTTTTTTTTACACATTTTTTAAAACTCAATCACATCTCAGTCTAACAACCTGGTAAACCCCGATCCGATACGAAGTCCACACTACCTCGAGTGTTATATTTGCAGTTAAGTTTTCCTTCTAGATGAATAAATGCATCAGCGTGATTATGCGTGTCCGTCAGTTCCCATGTACCCGGCACATGTTTAAGCCCAGGACAGGTGATGGGGAAGCACAGGTAGCTGACAGCTGTCACGGCTCTGAGTCCCATATCCACCAAGAGTTCTTATGACTGTCAACATACTCTCCTCCTCTCTCTCTATATCTTTTTCTCCATTTCTATAGCTCCCTCTGTCTCTCTCTTCGCCTCTTTCCTTCTCTCTCTAATTATATCTCTCTCTCTATATATATATATTGTATTGTATTCAAGATTGCACTAATTGAGACCGAGACAAGACCAGGGCCCATTGAGACAAAAATCTAGACTATCTTTGTAATTGTAATGTTTATTTATATTTTATTGCCATGGTGTCACATATACAATCACGATTTAGTAGAAATCGATCTTAATTTCATCTCTTTAATGCTGATTTCGATTTCAACCAAACACTGTACTGAAACATCCATCCATCCATCCATCTGCCCCCGCGACATATATGTACTGAAACACTCTCCTAAAAACGAGTAGGATTTTTAAACATGTGTAACACTTTTTCATGTTTCTAGCTTGAGTTACATTCTCTTAATGGTTTACTGTGATATTTACCATCCAGCTTCACAGTTACCACACCGAACGCACACTGTGACAAATTAAAAAAAAAAGTATCTTGAAGCCAGTCTCGGGATCAAGATTTCTCTCTATCTTTTTATCTCTTTTTTGCTCCATAACTCCCCAAAGTTCACCGTTTTACTGGACTACACTACAGGACACCCTTAGACCACTGTACTCCGGCCCAAACTCTCCGCGGAAAGAGATGGATGAACTGTCATGATGTCAACACATTTGGAGCTGGTAAAAGGCCCTTTGACAGGTCTCTTTGCTCTTATTAGAAACGGTTTGATGCATTTTCGGATCCGGCGACTCGACTGGAGCGGAGGGAGTTTTTATCATACGTGGAGCATTTTAAAGAAATTGAATTGTACGCAGCCGAAGCAGTGGCCCTGCGGTTTACTTGGCAAGAGGTCCTGATATCATCTGCCTATAAATTGCTGTGCTGCTCGGCGGGCAGCTGTTTGGGGCTGTATTTTGTGCTGTGAAAGTCAGGTTGTATCGGAGGGACTCAATAATGTATTATGGGTAGTAAGTGATCAGAAGGGCTATGCCAGGGTATGGGAGTAAGGACTTTATAAGGACTTAAAAATATGGCTCAATAATCATAATTTGTCAAGCTTATTGAGTTTTCTATACAGTCTCCTCTCGAACATGAAGTTTCTAAAGTTTTTAATAGTTCAAGTTTGCTTCTTCTCTCATTTTTTTATTTATCTATTTATTTATTTGTTTATTATTGATTTTCACATTATATTAAACAAGAGCAAAAAAAAAAAAAAAAAAAAAAACTCCCTCATTTTCTTCTTTCACCATGTTAACTTTTATTATTTTGAAGATGCCGTATCGCTGCATAAGTCTAAATCTAAGTCACTCCCCCCTTCAGAGCGCGATCACAACACAACCAACTTGAATTCGCATCAGGTTAGTGAAGTTTTAATGTGGTATTTTGCATCATGCATTTGTATTTTTATGGAAAATTGTCGTGTTGGTGTTTGGATGATGTTAACTTGTGGACTGAGTATTGGAGAGGGCCTGGGAGAGATCACTAGATTACTCAAAAATGCATTGGATGGATTAGGGTTTCCCCAAAAAGAATAAGCTTAATTTAAATATGTACATTTTAGCTAAAAAAACTACTACTATTTTATTGCATCTTCAAAAGCCTGACTCTTATTCTGCCCTTTTTGTTTCCATTTTCTCCTTGTTTCCATTTTCATTCATAATCTTACACAGTATGGACAGTGATCTTAAGTGTGGTTCAATAAGACCTGGGAGAGATCACTAAAATACTCAGAAACGCATGAATGACATCTAAAGCCTCTTCAGATACGTTTTTGACGAAGGAACAATGTTATAACATGATAGAAAGCTTCCAGAAGTCAATTTGCATAATAACCCCTTTTGAAGCTGAATAGGCCCGATCTACATGCTTATCACAGAGGGTCAAAGCACGTCAAACACCTCAACATCACATCAAATAACCATGAAAAACACTGATAAAATAGCATGTACACTTCACTCAAGGTACAGGGAAAATCTGAAACTGTGCTAAACTACATCTAGACAGCAACAGCTTTCTTGAGAGCATGTGAATGGAGATGACATGCCCGATTAGACACCGAGGCCAATGAACATGCGATTTGTAGAAAGGTCAAAGCTCTTTGCCCACAGACAGGTTGTGCAAGATTGGCAGTAATTATTATGCTAGTGCGCAGGAATTACAGCGTACAGAATGTCAAAAGTTAAAAAGTCAAGACTCAAGCCTTTTCAGACTTCATCACATATTTGTCTCTTACCATATTTATTCCTGCATTAGTCTAACCTTAAAGGACTTAAAGGAAAGGAACAAAATGTTATTTCAAGGGACCATAACGCTTTTTTTCTGATCTGCGTTATGATGTTGTTTCCTCATCGCAGTTTGTGTTCTTCTCTCAAACAGGAAACACTCTGTTCCACCTTGTCAAGTCCCCCTCTGTGTTTTTAAACTTCATACACCCTCACTAAAATGATTTAGTTTCAAACCTGGAACAGAAGGCAAAACGAAGCCGTTCACTTGAAAACTAACGATTCATGACATCACAAGGTGGAACAGAGCGTTTAGAGCTTTGAAGATGCAGACAGATTCCTAAGAAAGGATTGGGAATGAAACAAAATGCAACTCTGGGTATGTTTTTGAGGAGGTAGCGACATTATAACATATCTTAAAGCTCACAGAAGACAATTTCGCATAGTATAAGAGCTTTAAAAATGTGTTGAATTGCATTGAAACCACAACGTTAGAACTTTTTTGCTCACTGGACACTGTGGTTAAGCCATTTCAAAGCTTTAGCCAATTAGATATTTCACAGTGTGGTGGGGTAGTAGATGTGTGGTTAGATGTTGTTCCTCACAGAGAGAAGAGCCAGGTGAGGCGTTGCTATGTGGAATCTGCAGTATAAGAGTAGTTTTCAGACACTACCGTATACTTTTGCTCTTACAGCTGACTTGTTTCTTTTATTAAGGTGTTTTAGATGACTATTGTGGTTTAAAGTTATTATAACTATAAAGCAAACAAAAGCACTTCATTAAAAAGTCTCAGAAATAAACGCTTGACTCTACTTTTACCCTTTCTTGAGTTAAAAGAATAACATTTTACTCTCCCCACTTTGAAAAAACTGTCTACAAGTGACAAAACCTTCATAATATTAAGTGACTTGTGTTTCTTTGAAGTATAGTTTCCCAAGTGCTTTTTACTTTTGAGACATTTCTTGCATTGCTACTTGGGACCTCTACTATTGTGATATTATTTTTGAAGTAACTGTACTCCTTTAAGAAGATTCTGGCTACTTCCTCTGTCAACCTTAAATCACCTTTGAAGAATGCATTGGTAGACTTCTGAAAGCTCTGATATGTGAAAAACAAGCTCAGGAAATAGCCTTTTGTTTTTACTCTGTCCACATGGAAACATTTGCAAAGGTTTTTCCATTTGTGTGCACAAATTATATATCACACATTCCTAAATATAATTGTGCTTGGTTTAAAAACTGAAATGATGTTAATTGATGGATTTTTATTGTTTCCATGTGTGAATAAACAAGGAATATATATATAAAAAGCCAAATCATCTCATTAGGCTCTCCTTAAAGAAAACAAAATTAAATTAATCTTGATT
>KN517447.1:13781-25056 GCA_000787155.1 Scartelaos histophorus
AATTAATCTTGATTAAAAAAAAAAAAAAAAAAACATTTATTATTTATTGCATTTTCTTGAATCTCCATAAAGCTGACTCCTATTTGGCCTGGAGGAGGGCCTTTTTGTTTCCATTTCCTCCTTGTTTGCATGGGAATGTTGTTCCTTTGGCTATAATCTTCCACATAACAACATGAAACATAATTATCTCCATGGAGAATGTTCTGAAGTGGTTCTGCTATTCCCTTGGAAACATGCAAGTCGCATGCTACCTCCAGAAAGTTACATACTGTTCCTTTAAAAGAAATATGTAAACTCTAAATTGCAGATTGACCAACATTGAAGGATGGGTCAAATTTCAGCATTCAGTGTAATTCAGCATTATTTTTGTGTATTTTTGCATGTGGCCATTCATATTCTGTATTTTTTCTTCATTTTTTAGCTTTTAAAATCCCCCTAACATCTTGCTAGTTGGCAAGTGCCCTGATTTTAATTACTTTTCAAAGAAATCAATGTGCACGCAGTAACGGCACCAGGACCACAGCCTCAAAAAGAAACCCCCCGAACATTCCTTGAAAAATCATTCTGTCACAGTGTGTTAATAATTAATCAGCTGCTGACTGCCTCTGCTCACAGATCCTTTCGTTTTCCTTGCCACGGGACATTCGGCATTGTTTACACACTTTCTGTTTTTTTTTTCAGAGATACTAATGGTGTATCGGTACATATACATGAGTCGTCAAGACTGAATGGAATGGAAATGTATGTGGCTTTTCGTTTATGCCACAGTGAATTTATTCAGATGGAAGAATTTAATTCCACGATGCCTGCAACCTTCCCCACTGTTGGGTTTCAGATGACATCGCAACCTTCTATCGGAGATTTAATACAGGTTTGGGGTAGCTAACATTTATATCGCATCGACAATTGAACTTGCGTTGCCAGATATTTAACCTGCACAGAGAGGGCACCTACATTTTCTCAGTCTATGGAAGGGACATTTTAATTGAAGAAATGTAAGGTAGAGCTGTGTAATGTCATAGCAGGTGACGGATCCCTGACCAGAAGTTACACAGTGCACTTTTAATGATTACCTGCAGGTTCTGGGGTTTAGGCAATGAGGTTTCCAAACAGAGAACGTCATTTTAGGTTTAAAGCAGCATTGAAACTGGCAACCCAAATGAGAGATGTATGTGAGGCTCATTTTCCTTTCTGATTCCATAACTGTCCTATTTGGTGTCGCAATTTTCCAACCAAGACAGCGGACTTGTTTCTTTTAAGATGTTTTAGATGAATTTTGTGGTTTAATTCAATTCAATCTTAATTAAGAACACATACTATCTGGTTCATAGTATAAAAATAAAAAGACTAAAAATTTAAATATACAGCGCCTGTTATAATGCATACAGACAAGACCGCCAGTGTTTCCAGGGCTTAGAGGTGAATTTAAAATTATTCTAACAATATTTCACACAAAAGCACAAAATCTCTTCCTTAAAGGTACATTGTGTAACTTTTCTGGTGGAGGGTCCTTCATATGAAATTGCTTTGTCTAGAATATTTCACAGTATGGTATTACATCTTTCTATCTTGACGGAGACCAAACCAGATGGAGCTACAGGTCAGATCCATGGAGAGGTGTATGGAAGATAATTTGTTCCATCATATTTTGAATTCTAAATATTGTTGTATTTCTCACTTTGAATTTTTTAACTCTGAAAAAACATGTTTGAATTATTTTTATTCAGAATTTTACTTGCTGAAATTTGAAGTGTACATTGTCAAAGTGTTTAAAATTCAATATAAAAAAGCACACATATTTTCAAGCCCTCAACTATGGCAATCAATTTTCAGCGTGTAAAATTCGTAGTAAAAAAAAAAAAATCGAAGGAAAGCGTCAAGATGCCAAGGCAGAAGCAATCGATCCACAGTGATCCGATCAAACTTAGTAACAAACAGGAAATGGTGCAGTGAAGCGATCTGATTGGTCAGAGTAAGCCTTATCAAACGCTCAAACCCCGCCCACAGATGAGAACGGCCAATAGGAAAGAGCCTCTGTCCTCCTCACTCACTCAGGATCGATTGCTTCTGCCTTGGAATCTTGGATCTTTTCTGCAAAATCTTTCACTGTGAATTTTACACTCTGAATTACTGTTGAACTGTTGAATTTGAGGACTTGAAAAAATATGTGCTGAATATTTAAGAGGTGAAATTTTTATTTTGAATTTGAAACATATTGAAAAAGTACACTTAAAATTTCAGCAACTAAAGTTCAGAATAAAAATAATTCAGACATTTATTTTTCAGAGTTAGAAATTTCAAAATGAGAAATTCAACAGTATTTAAAATTCAAAATCTAATGGAACAAATTATCTTCCATAGAGGTGACCCCACTCTGAGTTAGAAAGCCTATTTTGGAAAGTATTTTGAGCTTTAAAATCGCTGTGATTGAGCTGTTTAATGTCATACTGTTGAACATTCCAGACAGAGCAATGACAAATCCATAGAAGCGAGCGGGTGATGGACCCCTAACCAAAAAGTTACATAATGCACCTTTAAAATATCTCAATCCAGAAAAGAAAATAACCACTGGCTAGTCAAAACTAAAATAATTCCTAGTTGTAGCCCTATTCTTACACTATAAATCTCTGTTGAAAATAAGGGCTCATATGGACTGGCAGCTGTGCAGTGTAGAGGACCTGGAAGCAGAAACTACACCGCGCACACATTCAGCGCCACAGCAACCAAATTCACATAAACGCTACTTCACAGGGCACACCTCCTCATCATCTCAGCGATAGCCTCTTCCAAAATCAATAGTTGGCTGAACATTTGCGTCTCCATAGTTACGCACATCGGCACAGACGCCTCTCACGTCCAGAATCACTCCAAAACATGGACAGACCAAATGCATAATATACATCCATAAAAAAATAAAAAATAAAAATTATAATAACAACAACGGCTTTTCTGAAGGCAACTTTAAATGTTTTCTGTTGCGAAAACCTCTGTCATTTTTCATACAGCCGTAGCGATTAAAGTTTGATTTATGTTGTAATAGAAAGATTGTGAATTCAGACGCAACAAAGAGTAATAATATTTGAAACAAGACTCAAATATGGACTGCTCGCTAGCACAAGACTCTCATGCATTTTATCATACGTTTGTGGAACAGGTAATGCACATTAGGTTACTTGTTTGTAGAAATAAATACATACATAAATAAATAAAAATCAGTCCTTGCAATTGGCTGTTTGTGAGCATTCAAATTGAGTTTTAATTTGTGATAAATATAGCAAGGGGCACATGTTACCTTTGGAATCTGATTGGGAACAACATGGGGGCTGAGCCAGTACCGTATTTTTCGGACTATAAGGCGCATCTAAAATCATTACATTTTCTCAAAAATCAACAGTGCGCCTTATAATCCAGTGCACCTTATGTATGACCTTTGGTTGTGTTTACTAACCTCCAACCGATTTTATGTTGTACACATTACCGCTAATAACGTATTACTTCGTGAGTCAGGAGGAGTAATATGTTGGCCACATATAGGGCGACTGTGCAACATACCGGTAGTTCTGCCGTGTGCTGTACAAGGACCCAAAATGCCACGATTACGATGCAGATTTCAGGTTTTGTATTTTTGTGTTAAAACTGAACAATGTTGAGAGGGATCCGGGCATGTTTGATGCCCAAATCACCAACTGTTAAACTTGTATTTTTGTGTTAGCTACAACTGAGAGTTATTGTAAATGACCTGAATAAAGTTCGATTTATCCGACACGCGTTTTGTTTCTCTTATTGCACCTTATAATCCGATGCGCCTTATGTGTGGACAATGACAGCAACTGACATATTATTTGATACTGCGCCTTATAATCCGGTGCACTTAATAGCCCGAAAACGCCTTATAATCCGGTGCACTTTATAGCCCGAAAAATACGGTAATAAGAAGCTGCTAAAATGCATCAGTGGAGGGGCAGCCCTACAGGAAGAAAGCCCATTTTTAAAGATATTTTTCAAGTCCCGAAAACACCTATTTAATTGTTTATTTATTTATTTTTTTATTTTTTATTTTTTTTTACTTTTTTGAGTTTAGATCTCTTATCAAAAACATGCCCATAGAGTTTTTCAGTACCATTCATGCATGTTTGAGTATTTTAGTGATCTTTCCCACTCACTGTACAACTTATGGTTTGCTGTAAGAGTCAAGGTACAATGCTCGACCCACTCATTTTCCCAAACGACAATTCTCCAGAAATATACAAAAGCATAACACAAATTGTTCACAACAACTTAACAAATCTGATGTGACGTGCAGTACTTTCATTAGCAGGATGCACGCTTATTGTGTCGTGATAGTGCTCTGAAGGGGGAGTGACTTAGCATAGAGCAAAGAAACAAGGAGGACTCAGAGCTTCAAAAATGAAAGCGAAAACGTATTATTTTTTGGCTAATAAAGCATTTTTAAAACAACAAAAGGTAACGTGATGATCTAAATATGTTATGTATTAGCGGTTAATAGCCCATACAAGTAAAATTGTTTCTAACGCAACTTCTTTCCAACAGAAAAGTAAACTCTGAAGCCCTCTCAATTATTTTTGATCAACATTATCTGCACCATAACCAACGCTGTTTACTTCCGACTTCACTCTAAACACAAAACAGACATCACAAGGCCGTTATATGAAAAACACACCTTCAAAAATGCCCTGAATTTCATAACAGCTTTTCCAGGGGCCACTATAAATATTTGACGCCAATTTCTAACAGCCCTCTGAGGAAAAGATAAGATCCGTGCGAAGATATAAGGACAGCAGCAGAGAGAGGCTCGCTAGTTATCCTCATAGATAAACAGCCTGGGATAAATACATAGATCAAGCCCCAAAAAAGTGAACCGCGCAGGAGAGGGTCATTATGGCAGCCATTTGTTTTCTCCGGAAAAACCTCTTGTGGGTTAGGAGGAGCAGAGTTGACAGTTTATGGGGCGAGAAGTCAAATAAAACAAATTGCCAGAGCTGGGGATACAAGCCAGTTTGCTGTGTGTGTCCAAAAGTAGAACAAATGGGAAGGTGCCGACAAGGTTTCGTGCTTTTTAGGTTCATAAAGCACTTGTTCACACAGCAAAGTCTCTGCTGTTACGATATAGTGCACTTTCGCTAGATAAAGGTTTGGGATGAAGACCAAGTTTGGGTTTTGTTAGTGTACGTACTTTGTAAGACGTTAGTTCATTGATTTCAGGGTAATAAAACTTAAAAGCGCAATATGTAACTTTTTGGTTGAGGGTTTGTCACCTTCTTGTTTCAGTTATTGAATTGCTGATGACAAGAAGGCATTCTGACTGTGAGTGGGGTTGAATCTCCACAGATCTGACCTGTAATTTGGTCTGGTTTGATCTCTGTGAATGAATAAATGTTGTGAAGATGGGAGAAATATAGTTACTGTAAAAAAAAAAAAAGTCTTTAAAGTTGAAACTGAATACACATATTCACATAGAAATTAATGCAGATACTTTTTAGACACTAATATGTATGTAGTGAGTGAGGTGTCTTGCTTCAGGGCATAAATACAGCATACAAGATTAGAATAATTTACAGCTACTCAGCTATCAAATTACTTATTTTGAATTCATAGGCAAGCACATGGTGGTAATACCAACAGCATTTTGTACTGTGTATAGAGGTGCTCATTCTGTTAAAACTGTTCACTACATTATGTTCGTAATAAAAAAAGTTGGATGTTGTGGAACTATAAACATTTTTCTTCTGTTTGCTATTGTTTAAAACTAGTATTGTTAAGCATTAAGTATTTTTAATGTTCCTTTTAATTATGTGTTTTCTTTTTTTTTTCCTGAAGGGGTTCTAAAGGGGTTGTTTCATCCACCAGACTGTTAGGAGGCTGAACTCTCTCTAACCACCTAAAGAAGAACATTGGAGTTTTCCTTTTATTTGATCATTATTTAATTTAGAAGACTGAGAGTGAGAACATAATTTAAGGAAATTTGACACTAAACTTTTTAAATTTTGTATATTTTTAATGAGTGACCAAATAAACTTAACCACCATCACGACCGCTACTACCATTACCACTACCACCAGTACTTCTACTACTACTACCACCACTGCCAATATTGCTACCACACTACCACCACCATTATCTCTACTACCACCGCTACCACAATACTATCACATATACAACTACTATTACCACTACCATAATGCTGCTCATCCACATAGACATTTCAATCACATGCACATGACAACTTTATGTTATAATAATGACTTTCACCTATTTTGACACCTGTGTACCTCCATATAGGGCCTATCGTGTATTATTACCACTGAAAAGCCCTGTATCTCTAACTGGCACCATTTAGCTAACAGGGCGTACTTCCTCTGTCAGACAGTGGCCGGCGTATGACTGACAGGCTCATTACGCTACACCCATTACGATATTGCCTAATCAATCTATTCATTGTATTCTCCTCCAGGCAGAAAAAGCCAATCTTTTTGAATGAAAATGACCCAACCGCCGGAAGAATGAATCCCAGCAGATATATAGGGAGGGATAGAAGCGAGAGTTGCCGTTTAATTTGGGGCTGAACAAAGTGGAAGGGCGTCTGGTGTATTTTAATGCTGTGATGGGGTTGGCGTGGCATCTGATCTAAAATGAAGTACGAGGCGTTGTCGGAGAGGCGGAACTGATGGAGGTGTTTGTACAGGGAATCAATTGTGGATAGAAGATAAGAGAATTCTGACAGTGCAAGCAGAATTCCTCTATAACTTTGCAGCTTTGGTTTGATGTATTTTAGATTTATTTTAAAAGTCATTCAGTTTTTTATTTTATTTTTTCATACTTTATACCATGTTATACTTTTGTAAAAAATATAATAATAATATTTCTGGATTTCTTAAAGTTTTTTTATTAATTTATGCTTCTCTGAGCACTCAAAAATGCTCAGTTTGCATATTGGCCGTTTACTTACATCATAGATAAAACTCTACTTCTAAGCAGTTTTTAAGTCCATAAAACATCAAATGCATATTAACAATTTATTTTTATTGATTTATAATTATTCATTTAGTCTTTCTTTAAAGTACGTGTGCACTACATTGTGTCTAATTTATCTAACATCTTATTTAGAGCATTGTTTTGTTGCTTTTCCTTAATAATAACAATGCACTGAGCTACTATTAATGGAAGTGCAAACATTTGACAATATAATTTCTGTAATGGTCACAATATGAAATTGTAGAGATGTAAAATTTAATTATAGAGAGTTGATGCCAAAGAACGGTCTTAAATTATGAAATAAAATCCTTCAGTGTATTAAGCTGCTGAAAAGTTTTAATTAGTGATATGAAAACACTTAATTAGTCTCAAAATGTCCAAATGTTCCAGTTTGATTCTTAGAAAAATAGAAATAATGACATAGATAGATAAAAAAAATACATCATTATTCAAATGTCAGTCCTGCATTTCATGAACTGACAATCAAATATTATGACAATATAAACCACAAAAATAGAAAAAAAGCCAGCCACTTTTCCCCAATTTGTTTGAGTATAGCTTCTTTGTCCGATTTCACAGTGCACATTCACGAGGACACCCCATTGACGGAGATAGAGGCATGGCAATTTGACCAGGCAATCTATTGTGGATAAAGGAATTAGATTGGCCTGGACAATCCCTTTAAGACCTTTCCCAGCTTTTGTCTTGAGATTGTCAGGCATACAGCTCCGATATTGAGCCGTGAGATCAAAAAGAAAGAGTTCACCGCCGAAAATGACAGGTCTTGGTCTTCGACGCTGTCCCTCGCTCCACTGTGGGGTAAATGACACCTTTGAAGTCAGCCTGTGCGCCCCCTGCTGTGGTCTATTGGAAGAGCGAGTTCCCGCCATTACGATCTCTATCATTAGGAGTGCGCGCCAGTTGTTATTACTATAATAAAAAGAGTAATGTCCATCAGAAGCCAATCGGAAAAGCAGCGGGAGGGCAAAGTGGACCGGGGAGGAGGAGGAGGGGGTGATGGGAGAAGCGATACAGACAGAACAGAGAGCGTGACGTCAGCATGGTGGAGGATAATGCAGAGTTTTGTGCGTAAGAACCTTAAATATCCTAAAACTAAAACTGTAAATGTCATTGCATAGAAAACAGCAATATTAAAACAAAAAAATTAAAACATTTGGTGGATTGCATTGCCAACTATGTCCAAGCTGTTTAAAAATGGGCTTGTTTGCAGGCTCCATGCGATAACTGAGTGGAGAATTAATCGCAGTTAAAGATACACTGCGTAATTTTACTGGTAGAGGATCCAACACCTTTGTTTCTATGGAGATGCTATTGCTTTGGGCTGGAATGTTCTACAGTGTGGAAATAAAGTGATGTATTTCCTTTTAGAAATAAGCAGCTCAAATCGGTCAGGTTAGATATGTGAACTGGCAACCCAAGTTACAGTAAGAATGCAAGTTTTTAAGTTTAGTATTATTATTATCATCATTATTAATACATTTTTTTAAGTAATAAATGGATAAGGCTCATTTGGAATTGGAAAACAAAACCCCGAACATAAATAAATGGTATTTCTTAATTAATTTTTAATTCATATTATTATTTTATTTTGTTGGGAATATATCTTGGAGTTTGAGTTTATGCCATCTAGTTTTAAAAGAACTGATTTTAATTTTTAATTTATCAAAGAAAATATATGTCAGTCACGTAACGTCATCAGCCTTCGCCTTTACGCGCTGGCGGCTTTTGTCGTGTGCGAACAATGGATCTATTAAAATAACGAACCCTGCAATGGCCTAACCATGAAAAAAATCCCAAAAAAGAAAAGTTTCGGAAGAAAATAGAGAGTTTAACTCAGCATGGACATATTCATTTGCCTTCATCGCCAGTGACGCTTTTGCCGAAAAATACCCAACCGAAGATGAGCGAAAGAGAGCGATTTCGGAACTGCTACGAAAAGCTGAAGAGAGCAAACTATCTTTCAAGAGGTGGATTAACTCTCCACAGAGGGGCAGTTTTTATTTTACTTTTACACAAATATAAGAAGGACTTAAATAGGCCTATTCACAGTTTCATTTATTTCAAAGTACGCCTACAAATGCACACTGCACTTCTGTTGTTATATTCAGTGGTTGGAACAGGTAAAATAAATAAAAGATGAAAACTTTTAAAAGTTTACAAGCTCTGTAATTTTTTGCGGCTCCCTACAATTTTTTTTTTTGTAGAAGAGGGAAAAAGGCTCTTTTGATAATAAAGGTTGCAGACCCCTGGTCTAGTTGCTAATACAAACGACTTCAACGGTGCGAAACCCTCACAACAGGCGACTGCATTTCAAATAGCTTTAATATTCTTGCGACCTATGATTTGCCGATTGGGAGCGACACGAAGAACAACACTAACAAAGCCAAATCAGAAAAAATGGCTGAAAAAGGGCCAAAAATTGCACAGTGCACGCCCGGCCTAAGGCATGCAATGAATGAAGGTTTTTTTTTTTTTTTTTCTCTCAAACCTGGAGCCACTAAAAAGTAAAATATTTTGTTGTACGAATTAAAAGTAGATAGCATTTTTGACAATTAAAGCGTAGATTTATTATTGTCATCTCTGTCACGTGCTCAAGTGTTTCTTTATGCAAAAATAACCAATATAAAAACCCATTTGTACCTCTGTCCACGTGTTTGTCTTTTGTCATGTCATGTTATGTTAGTTATTGACCTATGAGCCAAAAAAAACACCTAAAACCTGAACCTGAAACTTGTCCACAGCAAATTAAAGATATTTTAGATTAGAGTTTTTAAAGGATTTTTAAATTTGTCTGATAAAATCCAACGCTAGGGCATCAATTGGAAATGCTCTTTGTACGTCTGTGCCGTATTCTCTATATATGTTGAGCAAAATGGACAGGGTCAGGCTAAATTGTCCACCTGTGGAAAGCTGTGTGAAGACGAGCAGATTTCGCTTTCCTCCTTACAATTTTCCGGAACATAACGTTAAAAGCCTAGAATTACAATAAAGTCTGTAATTATGGCACATTTGACCTGGCTGCACACCCATCCTTCCGTTGTGCGTCAGTGGTAAATAAACAGTAGGATGCCGGTTCACTGCATAACATTTGCATCTGCCTTCCATATGGGAGAGGGTTAAATGCTTTGAGATATGCCATAAATTGAAGTGGTATTTATGGAGAGTGATGCCGGTGTCTTATGAACTATAACACAACTCTATATTTATGTATAATTGTCACTTATAGCGCACAGAACTGAGGGGATGTTCATCACCTTTTTTAATATGTTTCCAGCTGGGTTTCTGATAAGGTTAATTTTGTATGTAATGGCCATTTTGTATTCTCTGAACATTCTTAAAGAGGGGGTATTAATCATGCAAAGTCATTTTTTTGTGCTTTCTACTATGTTTTAACGCTTTTCCCTTATCAAAAATATGCCTGAAGAGATTTTGCAGCTTGTCATCTATCCGCGTTTCAGTAATTTAGCGATCTCTCTCTTTAACTGTAAGATTCAGTCCAATGCTCAGCGCAAAAACCTACATCATCCATCATCCCGACAATTCTCTGTACACAACACCTTCACAAACCTGATGCGATGTGAAGTATTTTCATTAGCAGGACGCAGGCTGATTGTGTTGTGATGGCGCTCTGAAAGGGGAGGGACTTAGCGAAAGGAGGAGATACGAGCGTCAAAAACTGAAACTCAACTTACAAAACATGTCAATATGTTGTTTACTGCAAGAATAGCATTTTTTTCACAGTTAATACTCCATATACTCCATATACTTTGACTCAAAACCATTTAGTAAATAGTTCGAAACAAAAATTCAATATACTCAATAATTAGAATACTGCTATTGGCATCTAATAAGGCTGCTGGATAAACTGTGAAATGTTAGCATTAAATTTGGTTACTATTCCTCATTGCAGCACAGTGAGACTTACTTTAATTTGATCATTTTTAGATGACCGATTTGGTACTAAAATTTACGAAGCTCCATTAAAACCAGAATGGCGTCTTAAAATCATGAATGACTTAACACCCTTTAAGATCCTCAAAGTGCTTTACAGTGTGTCTCCGAACTCGGCGCTTAATACGAGCTATCCCTAATAATACCAAATTATAATATTAAATGTTGCATTACATTTATCTGCACGGAGACAAGCAGACGATGCCAGCGAGTCCGATCTGTGAGAAAAGTGAGGAATTATGCGTTAAAAAAACAAAACAAAACCCTATAAATAAACACAAGATTACGGAAGCCCTGAGCAGCAAGCGAA
>JACN01149595.1:0-35589 GCA_000787155.1 Scartelaos histophorus
TTCTAGGTATTTTTAAGTTATAAAACTGTGTTTGAATAAATATAAGGTGGATCTGTTTAATGTAATTTAATGTAACATTCATACTGTGGAGCAATGACATATCCATAGAGACAGCAGGTGACCGACCCCCAACCAAAAAGTTACACAATGCACCAGAGTGGGAGTGGATTTGGGATTTCTGCAGTCTATGTAGGTTCAGTGGAGAAAGCATTTACCCCTGATCTAGAAGCTGTGTGTTCCTAACTTTGCATCCTAATGGCGTCTATATCCACAGCATGTTTTGGTTTCCCTCCCACAGACAGAGTTTGTTGTTTGAGAGTGCAGCGGTGCAGTGAAGACAAAGATGGGTGCGCACAGCACGCAGCGCACTGCTATAAACAACAGCTGCGCCGGAAGCCCGAGTTAAAAGTTCAAATTGTGGCCCATCATATCCAGCTCCCCCGTGCTCGGCTCTAAAAACTGTGGAGATTTTGTCTGTTCTGTAAAAGGCTCAATGGGGCGTTCAAGTGCAGCACGTAAAGCACAAAGAAGAACTACAAGCCCCACCGAGAGGCAATTTCAGAGGCAACTCTAGCGCCGTCATCCCTGCTAAAGTGTGAAACCCGGAGGTTTCTAACCATTTATACCAGGACTAGCTTTAACTTCAACCCTGCTATGTTTACATGCACATCATCTGATCATTATTTGATTTCTAGAGTTAGATTATTAAATTTGTTGATTCAGATTTGTTGATAGTTCATATCTGTGCAGCATAAGGAAAATGATTCAAACAAACTAACGTAAACTAATGTGGCAAAGACAAAAATGAAATATAAAATATTAAAGACTGAAAGAAAGATTTAGTTATTTTAAGATGTATTTTGCCTTCTTAGTACAAAACAGATGCTCTAAAAATCCACTGATTATGCTTTTGATTATCAGCTTTCTAATGTGCACATAAACACACCACAAATCATATCTAATTACTGGGTAATCTGTATTATTCTAGTTATTACATTTTACTGACCATGTAATGTGTCCAGTGTTTCTTCCTTTGCCAACTCATTCATGTTTAAACTAGCATCACTTATCTATGATGAACCTATGGTAATGCTTATATTATTTTGCCGGATTGGTTCAGACATTTCAATTCACTCTGATCAGTGAAAAATCGTTTAGCTGTTTTGCTGCTGCAGTCACACCAATCAAGGCAGTGGAAGTTAAGTCTAAATATAGCTTTCTTTAATTGGACGATTTGCATTAGGATCATGTAGGTCAGTGAAGGCACCAGAGACACTTTCTCACACTTCTGAATCAGACAAGACATTTCTGATTAGAAGAAGAATATAGCACTGTACCGCTACACAGAACAGGAACTGCTTTCTCATGCTCCTTCATTGAGACTTTGGATGGTTACTCTGCCAGTGTTATGATTTCATTAAGACACATTATGGCACCAAACACATGTGATTTTCCAAATTAAAAAGTGGGATTGCGTATGACTTTGGCTCAGTGGAGACGAGGTTAGATTAGAGCTAATACTTTTCCTCTGGAAGAGAAGACAAATGATCTGGTCTGAGATAGAGATGGGTTAGAGAAGTTATTAATATTACATTTAATGAAAACCGCAATAGAGAAAGACAATGCTATTCATCTTTATGTAACCCCTTCAATACATTTGAACACAACGTGCGAAGTGACAGAGATATAAAAAATGAGTCTATTTAGCAACACCAGATGGCGAGCTTAATATGAAAGCATTTATTCCCAAAATGTCAGCCCAGCGTGAAGCAAAACACACAATTGCTGTTATATATCAAATTCAAAAATACTTACAATTCTAGGCAATGCTGGCCAAATTTAGACATGAAAAGGAATTGTAGCGTGATAACAGAACTGATCTTATGATTGAAACAGTGAGTCATTGTGTGATGCTGTAACTCACTTAAAACATTAATTCACACCCTGACACGTCTGTTGTGTGGACAAAAAATAAATAAAATAAAAAATTTAATATTGTTTTAGGTTTAATTTCAGTTGGCTATTCCTATTACCAAACCGAGACATGCCATTTTGCAGTTTTATACATAATGTGTATTGCTGCCGTAGTTAATACCGGTGAATACTTTTATTTTCAATGTAACTTATACTATTGCTTCAATTTAGAAAATAACTTGTTTACTACTGCCCTCTAGTGAAATATACGCGTGATGTATGCGGAAATGACGCACTTCTGTTTCCACCAATCATCGGCCGCGTCCCACGATTCGAACGTCAACTGATGGAGTGAGGCGGATGAGCTCCTCTAAATACTTTTGTTTTGGTCTTTAAAAAGCCTCAGCGACATAACGGATTTAATATCTCCACCATCGAACTTGTAACAACACAAGTGAGTGGCATTAGTAATTCATTAATAAGCTCTATAAACTGCTTAATTTAGGGGTGCGTTATAAATGTTGTGTAGCCCCAGCATGTAGCGGTTAGGTCGCCAGACTGCATTTAAGGGCAGACTGTGGTTGTATGTGATGCTTTTCGTCTGTCACAGGTTCTGAGACATGGCAAAAGAACGAGCGAAGAAAAAGTCGTTCCAGGAAAGTCTGGAAGAAATAAAAGATAAAATGAAGGAGAAGAGGACCAAACGCTTAGCCAGCGCCTCAGCCCCAAACCGAGGACGATCACGAATGATTACCAAATGCAATGGTGAGGCCAAACACGGCATCTTCAGGCTTATACACAAAATATATCCTTGTATGGTGTGAAAGTACTACTGCAAAATTGTGACTGCGACAGAAAGGTAGACTCGACGTCCCTGCTTTTCCACAGGTGCCAGCTCTACAAACACAATTCTGATAGGAGTCCAACAGAACAACAAAGCGCTGGCAGTGGCTTTGCAGGTTGAGAAAGAGAAGGTGAGGCAGGCCAATGCTGTGATTCTGCAGCTGAAGAGGGAACAGCAGGCTCTGTTTCTTCACTTGCTTCTACTTAAGAAGAAACTCAAAGATCAGGAGGCTCTGGCTGCAAACTCCTCAGGGGTACTCTATAACTCAAAGATTAACTGTAATTGATTCGTAATGATGTCAAATGAATTTGTTAAGTCACACAACTTTTCTTCACAGAACTCTTTGAACAACATTGTCTCAACCACAACAAAATCACAAAGGTGACTTCTTCAGATACAATTTCTAATTAAAAAATATTTAATAATAATAACAGATAACTTTCTTCATAACCTTTTATATTATTATATCTGAATTTTGATCCCTTTAACTAACAGGAATAAAGAGCTAACAGGAAGAAAGAGCATTGTTGAGACTCCTCCACAAAAAGCCTCTCCTCTGTGTGCAGGTACACATATTTACAAAGTTTTACTCTTGCTTTAAAAATGTGTTTTTAACATCATACATTATTTTTTATCTTCTCTTAAAACAACAAGAAAGTAAACCAGCCAAGCTGCCACCGACTGTGGGTGTCAGACGTCGACAAACAGACAGAAGCAGCAGCAGCAGGAGACGTTCTGACCGCCTGCAGGAACACAACATGAGGAGAGAGGACGCTGGAGCTTGTTTAGAGACTCTTACAGCCAGTCCCATTTGCAGTGATGATACAAACCACAAACAAACAAATCAGTCTGAAAAAACAGCGATAGGGGAGTCTGTTGAAGAGTTTGAACATTCAACACCTGAACCTGCTCCAGCCAAAAGCACCAAGCAAACACAACCTGGTAGGAAACAGCAGATCAGAACCAAAGCGGAGGTGAAGAAACCAGATCGGGGGCGCAAAGTGGAGCGAGGTCCTTTGAAGAAACCATGGGAAAATCCCAAACCAAGAGCCCGCTCCAAGAGTCGGGACCGCTCTGCCACACGCTCCAAAACTGCCCCCGCACCACAAAACAAGCTCAATACTTCACTGGGATTCAATGACACGTTTGACTTTGACTGTGAGGAAGCTGTCCATGTTACCCCCTTTAAAGCAAAAACAGAAGACGAAGAGCCAGAACCAGCTGTTTGTAAAGAACCACCCGAAGAGTCAACTGTTGTGTCCACAGGGAAGGATTCAGTGTCACCACCTTCTTCTGAATCTGAGGACAGCCTGTATGTCCCACAGAAAAGCAGGAAAAAACAGGCTTCACCTGAAAACACTAAGGTCATGAAGACACGCAGAGGCAGGCGATCAGAGAGAGTTGGAGTGAACAATGAAAATGTCCCTCCACATAAGGAGTTTAGTGGTGAGATTTGGTTTGTTTGACTCTGAACAGTAGCTTTGTACAGCAGTTGGTAAACAATTCTCCATACTTTTGTAGTTTTCAGAAATGATGACTTGAGCCCCAAGGTTGAGAGGTCTAATAAAGATGAAATCCCAGATTGGAAATCTCCCGAGCAAGATACAGTTTATGAAGGAATTCAGACAGGTAAATTGGATTTCATTATTGTATATTATTTAAAAGAAAATCTACTACAAAAAGCCCATACATGCCATTTATGACACTAAATGGACTGTGCTTCACACGGTTCTGCTTTTTTCTACTCTTTAGATCCCCATGAAGCAGACATTGAAGAGCGCTGCCTGCCCCCAGTCAGTCCATTGGTTGAAGCTGAAATTAAGAGAATTAATGATGTGCTTTCAACTTTTGGAGAATCTTCTAATGACAACTCTCCTCTTCTACCTGACCACCTGACACCACAGAGAGCAAAGTCATGCAAGAAACGTGAGTCCCTTTTTAAATCTTTCAGCTTTATGATCTCTTCTTGTTTTCTCAGTCATCCACTGGTCTGCACACTTTTCACTTTCTGATTCACTTGTGTTATAAATGTGCTGCACATATTCTTCACATCTTCACAGGTGGGCTTGTTGTGAGGCCTGCGGGGCAGGGCTTGAGTCTGTGTGATGTGACCAATCTGTCCCCTGCAGCCTGGAAGTTCCAGCGTGGGGGGTCCCGGCTCTCAGAAGTCCGCTGCTCCACTCCAGCTCAAGGCCCAGCTCGCAAACGCCGCTGCACCATGACTGTGGACTACAAAGAGCCCTCCCTCAGCGCGTGAGTCCAGCTTTTGTACTACTACTATTTCAACAACAACAACAAAAAAAAACTCAACTAATGTCTATTTTCAGAAAACTACGGCGAGGAGACAAGTTTACAGATGTGGAGTTCCTACGTTCACCTATTTTCAAGTCTGGAAGAAGGTCTATTCAAAAATCAAGAAGTTCCATGAAAATGCAGCAGCCTTTTGGAAAATATAATGAGGCATTTGTTGGCTGTCGATAAAAGCAGCTACTACCTCCATGTACTGCAGTTTTACCATCACCTGTTAATATTTTAATTTCAATCTGTAATGTGACAACTCTTTATAAAAAGTGTATCATTACATATTTTTGATGGTGTGCATTTGTCATTGTTTTTAATGCTGTTATTATGAGATCATCCTGTTGGTCAGAAAGAACATGTAATAAATTAAGTTTTGATAAACAATAAATAAGTGGTTTTAAGTTGATGAATTGAATTGATGAATCTGTCATTTAAAAAATCTCGCAATCATAAAAGCTATTTTCATTTGAGTCTATAAAAAGGACACACATAGCTGCACTTGTATTTTATTCAGTCTACAAAATAGGCAAACACTATGCCAGTAAAACCAGTTGTACAAAGAGGATGAAATATTTTTCCCCGACAAAAACATTCTAAATGTCTTTCAAAAGTACAAACAGATTTTGTCATTATAAAACAGCAAAACTACATTGTGTTGCACAATGTATAAAGTTATCAATCTTCTGCAGAACAAAATACAGAAAAATAAATTAAGACGTTGTCTTAAGCATAGTTAAATTACAGCAGATAAATAATAACCTCTAGTTTATTAAATTAGCATTTAGTCAATAGTGATTAGTTTGAATAACAAATCTTGCTAAAAAAGATTTACATTAACTAATACTTGAAAAAATAAAAGTGCTTTAATATGCAAACTGCATGCTGTTTACTGAGAAGAGTAACTTTAAAATCTGAAACTAAAAATATATTATATACACCTTTCAAATATACAAGGGAATATTCTATTCTGTTGATAAAATTTGTACAAATTTAAAATACGTATCTCTTCTTTTTGGCAGGATGAACTCCATACATAAACATCTTTTTGCCACTTGTACTTGTACATAAATAAGACGTCCCAACCAGGCTGGGTGGTTTGAACACAGAGACAGTTCTAGATGAGCTCATGACATTTATCCTGAGTCAACTGAGACTTCTATAAAGGGCTGGAGACTGAACTACTCAAGCAAAATTATTATTACCAGTGTTCCAATACTGTAAAAATGAGTTTGATATGAAACTAGAAACATCTTCATTGACATCTACAGTCTGCTGGTCATCTGGGAGGCCTTATCTTTATAGACAGTTTAAACAGTTATTTAACCAGTTCAACCTCCTAAGACTTGATTTCAAGCTTATGTTCCATTATAAAACATGCTACTTCTCAATGAGTCCTGCCTCTTTGATCTTAGTGTAGAAGAATTTCTCTAGTAAGTTGGCGCACTTGTAGTACTCGCTCTCTGGAGGGTTGTACTCTCGACAGTTGGTGAAGATCCGCTGCATGTCCGCCATGAACAACTTGCGCGTAGTGTAGTATCTGCTTTTTAAGCGCTCGCTCATAGTTTTGAGATCTGTGAGAAGAGGTGGAAGAGGTTAGGTTCACAATACTCCTAGAAAAGACTACTTGGGTTGGCACAATTTTATGAATGAATTTGCCTTTAAATTGTCACTTTGCACATGATCTGGCTTGCTTTATAACTAATATATCTGTAATTACCAGGTCTATTCACATGAAACAAACAAACACATCTTCAATAAAGTTCAATGTCTTCTCTGTCAGTGAAAAGTCAACTATAGTGACTTTTGATCAGACACACACTAAGACACATATGTTGGGTTTGTACAATTCTTCACACATTCTTCACACAATCACCACATCAAAATTTGGACTAAAATAGGACTTAATAGACAAAACACAGAACTGAACCTGAGCTACACCAAGACTAACCCATGACTAAAACAAAACCCTGGAAAATCTGAACCATAGTTATTATTTGCCTAACCATAAGATACTTTTATTTTAACCAATATAATTTTTGTCCCCATGAATCAAGTGTGTGTAGAGATTTTTAGCCCCCACTATTTGATAAATACCCACACACCCTTGTACATTTCTTACATCCATGCATACATGTTGCCATTATGCCGGGGCTGTGTTTTTTAAGACCTCAAAATAGCTTATTAGATTATTCAGTTCTTTTTAAGAGAAGACATTCTCACATACCCATAGGAAAGCGAATGACTTGATAATACCCCGGTGCCTCTGTTTTCTTCACAGGCTCCATGAAAGGCCAGGCATTTTGGTGACTCTGGGGAGGTAAAACAAACATGTAAGAACTAAAGGGAAATACTTAATGAACAGTTGAAAATCTCCTGTAATATCAGACCTTGACATGCTGGAGGATAGTCTTTAGTGTGCTGTACAGTTGATCCGGGTCCTTCAGTTCCTTCCTAAGTCAAACAAGAACGTTTGTAAATCTTGTTTAGGGAGTCGCTTGATAAACAGATTAGGACAAAAGTAAAACTGACCCTTTTCCAAGTGACTTCCATCCAGTGTCACCTGTTCAACACAATCAAAATATTTAACACTTCATCTGTTTTCAAGAGAAATAAATAATTGAATAATGATTCTTACGTATGCCAGGAATGCTTTCAATGGGAATTTGTCGTACTCCTTCCTTAAAACAGGAAAGTCCTGGGTACACTTTTCTGATCTGGGCCTGTTTCCTTTCAATCAGCTTCTTGATTATCTGAGGACAGAAAAGTTTGATATTCATACAATGGCATTTATATGTATATTGTTAATAGAAAAACATACCTCTTTTTGCTTTTTAATAATGACAGAAAACTCTGTATAAGGGATGTTGGGGTTGAGCTCACAGCCCATTAAAGTGGCACCCTCATAGTCTTTGATATAGCCCACGTACTTGGCCTTAGGGACCTTTATGTCTTTTGAGAAACCCTAAAGAAATGAGAGAAATAAAAAAAGAAAAAATTAATAGAATAAACATTTATGTGATTCTATCATTTTTTTAATTTTTTTTTTTTAACCCACATAGGAGCTGCCTGATTTACATAACTAATTTGAAGGTAATTTTAAGTCATATTTTTCTAATTGTTATAGTCAATTATATAGCAGCACTTTGTATTTTCGACCTGAGAAAAACCTTGACTAGTCTTAGCCACAAACTTCAACAGAGGAAATTCACTGAGTAGATTTTCTGCATGACACAACTATCCACTTCAGGAAAGCCCTGTGGCAGCAAAAACATTTAACTACTAAGATGACTAAGCGAGAAATCTCAAATGCCTTTAAAAAAAACATGATTGGAATGATTGGAAAACAAGGTGGTTCAGGAAATCAGTGAATTCTAATTAACCTGTTTTTTGAAATAGCCAATGGCATATTCATCAGCATAGGTAAGGAAGTTGAGGATTTCGTGCTTGATGTGGTATTCTTTTAAATGGTTCATCAAATGGGTCCCGTAGCCCTAAAAGACCAAGAGTAATTATTCATGGGGCCATTTAATTAAAATAACCATTAAAAACATCAGGTGAACAGGAACCACTCTCTTACTTTGACTTGTTCATTGGATGTGACGGCACAGAAGACGATTTCTGTAAAACCCTGTGAGGGAAACATCCGGAAGCAGATCCCACCAATGACCCGGCCATCTTTAATCAAGGACAGCGTCTTGTGCTTTCTGTACAAACATAAATGAGTAAACAGTCTCAACGAGATAAAACTCCTGAGCGTGTGCCAAACCTGTACTCACGGGTCAAAGACGAGCCGTGTGATGTACTCCTTGGGCATTCGAGGCAGCTGGTGGGAGAACACGTTCTGCAGACCCACCAGCCACATCAAAATCCTCTTGTTAGGTTTTTGGTTCAGTGAGTTCCCAATGACGTGAAACTCAATCACACCACGTCGCTCCTCCAGACGGGCCGCCTCATCTCGTGCTGAATGAGCAGACAGTAAAGTGGTCTACAACAGAGAACACACACTTTTAGTACTTCACCTGTTGCCGGTACATTTGCAGGCATTATTCATATTCTGACAAAATGAGACTGTCTGTTACCTCAGGAACAGCAGCAGGGTCAGTGATGGTTGCCATGACTTCATTGATTAGCTCTGTGGGGATGTCTCCCATCACTCTCGGTCTTTTGTTTTCCTCGTGAATAAGTGGCTCTGATGCTTTGCGTTTTTCCCCAACTTTAGAAAATAACACAAGAAAATACATAGGTAATTTTCCTTATCTATATCATGGTAATTGTTTGATACATTGCCATTAAAAAGGATTTTATGGCAGTTGTTTTTAAGCACAGACAGTGAAAGCTCAGGGAGCTTAATCACTATCTTGTAATCGTAATATAGGGCTAACTAACTAACTAACGATTATTTTGCTGACCAATTCACTTTTTGGTAATTATTATTTTGATTAACTGACTAGTTGTATAGATTGCAAAATATTAAATATAAAGAATATGGTCCAAATAAGGTTTGAATGATGATGCTTGAACGCATCCTGATGGTGTATATTACAGACAATGTTTTCATCAAAACACACAACTGACATGTTTCCTGTGTAATTTTTTGGGAATTTATGTAGACTAAATAACAATTCTTTGGTTACTAATATAGTTAATGATCTCAATCGATCAGTGATTAATGAACACACTGAATTAGTTTCAGACAAACACACAAAAAAAAACCCAACATACACAAACAGGCAACAATAATTAAAAGTACATCACCATACACCATAAACAAATGTACACTGTATGCATTGTGTTACTATGTAACCTTTATTACATTCTTTGAAATTAAAGTCTTAAATTGATACCTGGGTTTGGCTCCAGAGCAGATGCTGGCTTTCTGGCAGAACTCACACTGTCCCCGGTGGATGGATCTACTGAGACGGGGCTGGTGCTGTAGTACAGTGGTCTGGTGACTGGAGGCGCACTAATCACTATACAAAGACCAGATAAACATATACCTATTACACAATTTTAAGGACTACACCAAGTTTAGAAAAGGGTGTGTATCTGTGGTTGTGTTTCAGATAAGCTTGTGTGTGTAGCACCTGTGTGGACCGGTATCTGCCCTCCTGAAGCTCCGGCCAGAAAATCTTGGCTCCAGATCGGAGAGTTGTGACTGTACACCTCCTCCTCCAGCATTGACAAGAACCTGAAAACATACAGATAATTAAAGCAACATTCACATCATAGATAACAACATTAACAATAACAACATTCAGATCATAGATATGGGGCAATTCTGACAAATGCCAATTTTCACAATACTTGTTGCTTTATTATGTCTGCCCACACAGGGTATGTGGTGTTTTAATAGCACTATTTACTGTTATGACAGGTAATTTTTCGTTTGAAAATATGAGTGCAAATGAAATTAATTTGCTGAATTTGCTGACATTGGTCAATCAATTAGAATTAGAATTGGAACAATGTAATTTTGATGAATTACACAGTCCTTAGTGGGTGCTGCAGTTCTTACTTGGGGAAGTGTGTAAGAATAAGAGTGCGTTTTTCTGGGGGGAGCTTGTCTTTCTCCTGCCGTGCCTGCTCCAGTAGCTGCTTCCTCATCACAGTGAACACCGAGCGCAACAGTGTCCGGCCAAAGATCTGCGTTGTCTCGTACCGGGGCAGACTGTCACAGAACTGAGGCACGTTGCAGTAGCATAGCCATCTGAGCAGACAGAGACCAGTTATAACTGTAAAACTCCAGATAAAGCGGTCACATGGTTTTGAAAAGTGGATGTACCTGGTGTAGTTTGCCTTGTATCCTGCTGCGTCATCATTGGGGACCCGCTGACGCCTCTGGGATGGAGTCTCCAGCTGCCAGTAGTTGATTTGATTCAGAAACATCTTTGCCAGCTCCATGATAGTCTGACGCTCCTTAGAGGGCAGATGGCTGAATTTGTATTGGACAAAATTGTTAACTCCCTACAACATGAGAAGAGAGGTCAAAGGTTATCCTTTGCCACTGAGATGTAGCTTCGGTTTAGTGTTTCTATTACCTGCTCTATACTTGGCCTTTCAAATGGCGGACTCTCCTGTGCTTCCAGCATAGGCTTTCCCATCAACAGGATGGATTTTCTAAGCAACTGAAATATAAAAAAAATGTAAGTAATCGATCATATAGTGATATCATTTGGCATTGCATATGCAGGCCATATCACATTATTTACAGTGAAAGTCAAAACTTACTTTGAAAAGGGAAAAGTAGACCTGCTTAGTGTCAGCATCCTCCTCTTTGTGAACACATGTGTAAAGATACTCCACATCCATAACAATACCCAACAGTCTGTTCATCTCCTCCTCAGAAACATTTTCTAGATGAGTGACATGGTCACCTAAGCACAAGAGATGGCACACTGTATTAAAACCCAATTAGCACTCAATGGGCCTATTACCAGTGTGTATCAGGGGTGAAGCTGCTGTACCCAGGGTGTGTGAGCAGCTCCGACAGGGCTCCAGAAGGTTGACAGTGCTGCATTGCTGATCTGTGCGAGGGGGTGTGGGGGGAGGATTCTGGCTTTTCCAACCATTGCACTTACAGGCTCCTTCTGCCTGAAGCACATTAGAAATGAAGAGAGAGAGAGAGAGAGAGAGAGAGAGAGAGAGAAATAAGGTAAATTCATGGATTTCCACATTTTTAATTGATTTACTTTATCATTAAACTCTTTGTATTGACTTTAATCAGCCAGACACCAAATGACAGGAGGCTGTCACCGTCAGCTGAGGGCGCCTCTTTGCGCATGTGCCAAAAAGAACAACAAACTCCGCCCCTCGCCGCAGCTGTCACCATTGTGCTGTCCCCTGTCAAAACAAAGGGCCTGTGGCGCATACGTTGCAACCAGCCTCTGAAATGTGCTTGTGCGTGCACTCACAGTGCACTTACACAGTGGCAGAGGTGCTAAAACCCCACGGGGAGGACGTAACGCCCTCTCTCTCCCGCACAGCTCTGCACAGTGCCAAATACCCCCGATAACAGGCAGCAGTGAGCCAATGTTTACGTTCACCAACCCCCCACCGCGACACGAACAGAGACATGTCAACAGGGACGATCTGCAGCCAACAGGCCCCCGCCCAAGTGTCGCGTAAATACACTTAACTTGTTCGAGTAGAGTAACGCTTGCGTTCCCAAAATACAAAAATATAAGCGGCAATGGCTTCCATTACTGTGCTTGCGTTATAAAGTCTGCAGCCAGAGCCCCTCTCAAAGCACACTTGTTTAAACAGTGAAGTAAAAACTGCACGACGAGGACGCCAGTGCCTACTTTGCAGGATGAGTAAACTCCGAGTTTTTCCAGTTTCTTGGGCCGCGGCGACGAGCGGAGTTGCGCCTTCTTTACAGCGATACGAGCGGATCCTCCAGCGGCGCCGGGGCCCTCGGTGCTCCCTGTTCCACCAGCCCCCGGAGCAGCGGGCGCTGAGCCTGCGGCCCCTATTGCCGGAGAGCCCTGCTGAAAGCCCGCGCCGTCGGCCATGGCTTCCCCAGTGCAGACTGAGGGACCGGCCCGGGTATATCCGATTTGCAGCCCCCTCTAGTCCAACATTGGAGGATCAGACATGGCGCTCATGCTCATCCTTATTTTCAGTTTATCGTTGTAGGCCCATTTTCGTCCACTAGGGGACTAAGTAGGACCACTGTAAATCACCAATGCATTTCAGAGGAGGTCAAATACTATCAGGACCATTAGAAGCAAACTGTCAAGGTCACTGTGAAAAACGCATGTAATCCATCAGATCAGAATGTGAATTCTAAATTCCAAATACATTCATTAAGTTTAACCCAGTAATAATGATCATATTATAAAAAGTTTGAAAAATCAATGGGCCACAGACTCCACACAAAGTAAAACATACCTTTATAATGTGTTAATAAATTTATTTATGAATCTTAGTTGTGCCTGTTGACAGCTGTTTAATGGTTTCTACAAGAGTCACAAAGATAAAGGAACACTGAAGATTTTACAAGCAGTGTTCAGGTCCACAAGAGGGACGAAGTGCTGGGCACCAGAATACCACTAGAAAAAATTGTGAGATGCAAAAAAGAGATTGGGTTAAAAAAAAAAAAACAAAAGAAGAAAACTGGATATTTTTTTCTTTTGAGAAAAGTTTGCGATACAGACCACTAAATAAATGCTATTTCATTTTTGTTATATCACTACATACATTTATAATACAGACCACCATTGTTTATAATTGAACCATTTGTGGAAAGAAGAGAATGCAACAGAAATTAAATCTGTCTAGCCATTTTCCATTCACTGTACATTTTTTTTTTGATTTGGACATTTTCATAGCAAGCATTAGTTCTGTCACAGGTAAATCAAAAAGCAGAATACACTGCAAGACCCTATTTACAGTAGATTATTTATATATTTATATTTATTTATATATATATACTTATATCACACTGGCTGTAAATATGACAAGATATATTCATGAGCAATGTTAGTGCAAGGCATGAGTAAAACAGACCTGCAAAGACACATGACCCACATGTATATGAATACATGTAAGTCTTTTGTGATGGTGCAAAAATATGTTATGATAAAAGTACAGGAGAATGGGCCCAACAAATGAATGATGCTGTAACAGACATTTCTGCAGTGGCAGCGATGCAAAGTTTTCAATAGGTTCAATGAGACTTGATAATGTGCAAATGTTTGGGTCATAAATGCTATCTAACAACAGCCAGAGCCAGTTAAAATACCTGGGCAACCTGCCACTAAAGGTTTCTGCTACAGGACAGGACATTGAGCCTTTTGAATCAATGAATATTGCAACTCCCCAACTGTCTATCATCTTCTTAGCATAAAGCAACACACTGTTTTGTCCACTGAGCGTTTTAAGAGTGAACGGGGAATGGATTTGTATCAAGACAGCTAGTTTGACCTCTGCACCTCGTCATGCGCCAGTAGAGTCCAGGGGGCTGCATTGGTCCAGAAGAGAGTCAGAGATAAATACTGTAAGGAATTGCACAATGCCATAATGAGGAAAATGAAAGTCTCCATGGAGGGCTGGGATGGTTGGATTGAAAACAAGTCCTACTGAAGATCAATTTAGATTAAATCTTCATATTTCAGTAAAAATGTTAGTAAGTAAGTTTATAATATCAGCAGATATTAGCATGTAATAACTGTCAAATCAAACAGTATAAGAAGGCAGTAGTAAACAGTAATTTCCTCTAAAAAGACATATCTACACAGGGCAAATGTTGAAAAGCAAGGGGCCAAAATGTCTCTGTCCATATACAGCTAAACAGAGTGGATGAAAGGCTGGTGAAGTGACTCACCACGTAGCAGCAAAATCAGAATGGAGCAAAGGAGGCAGAGCCAGACATCAAGTTAAGGGCTGACCTAGCAACTATAGATTAGGGGTACTGAGCTTTTTTCGTCTTTTGAACATTAAAGAATTGAAGATAAGACTAACAAGACTTTGAAAAAATAACTGCAGTGGCACTGGTGCTTGGGCTACACCAGTTACTGTTGTAAAGGTTGTTTGGGAAGGCATCTTTCATGTTAGTTACTGCAGCATGGAGCTTTGGTGGGCTGGGCAGCCTCTGTTAGGTCCACGCCCCGGTTACGGCCAGTGTTAGTTCCAGCAGCCTGAGGTTCGCTCTTCGGTAATCTCTTTGCTGGAAAATAAAACAAATTAAATAAAACTTAATCATTGCCCCTGTCACATATACAGAAATTGTATACATTTAATTTAGCAGACACCCACCAATAGCCATAAATATCTCATTCACATTCATAGATGTCTTGGCTGATGTCTCCATAAAAAGTAAGCTGTTGTCATCTGCATACGACTGTGCCTCCTGCCAGGATATATTTTGACATATTAATACATTTGTTATAACAATGCATTGTCAAAAGTAAGCAATTTCCCTGACCTGGAAGTCCACAGCTCTTTTATTGGCCAGGTCTGCCTTGTTGCCCGACAATGCAATGACAATATTTGGACTAGCTTGTCTTTGTAGCTCTTTTACCCAATTCTTTGCTCGAGCAAAAGATTCCTGAGGAATAAAAGGAATTACACAATGATCATATATTTTATAGAAACTCAAAGTTGCTTTACATTTTGATGCATTATTCTGTCACTTCTCACACTTAACACTGGGGCTGACAGACAGAAGAATGACCCACGCCCATCTGCCCTCTAAACACCATTTCCCCAATCACATTTATTAAATGCTGTGTATGAGGTCTGAATAGTCAGCCTTCATGTTATCTGACAAAAAATTATTAAGGTACAGAGAAATACTCAAGTTCAGTTGTTAGCTGAATTTGGAAAATAGAGACAGAAAAGATTAAAGATGCATTAGTGCCAAGCCTACATGAGCATACCTCATTTGTGATGTCATAGACGACTATGGCTGCTTGTGCACCTCTGTAATACATAGGTGCCAGACTGTGGTAACGCTCTTGTCCTGCAGTATCCCAAATCTCAAACTTGACAGTTGTGTCATCTAGACATACTGTCTGGGTGAGAAAGGCGGCTAGAAAGAAAAAAAAGACTTTTTCATAAATTTTGTCAATCTTATATTAAAATGTAATTATATTTTGGGTGCTCACCTCCTATTGTGCTTTCTTGGAATTCATGAAACTGTCCCTTGACAAAGCGCAGCACCAGGCTTGACTTTCCGACGGCTGACTCACCCAGAAGCACCAGCTTAAACTGACAGATTTTGTTCCCTGCATTGGGTCCGTTAGGTCTCGTTGCTCCTCCTCGATTGGCCATGACCTTCACAGATCACCTGGAATCCTCAAACTTTTCAGACTGCATGAATTTGGCAAAAAGAAAAGCAGATAACTATAAGATATTTAATTCACTTCTTTTCATATACTTCTTTTCATATTAAACTTAGCAGCACCAAATGGGAACACAAGTATCTTAGTAAACTTTGTTTAACAACCAGACATAAATATATCTGCTGAACACATACAGACAAATAAGCAGAGATGTTTGTACTTGCACAGCATACTTGCATTGCATTCTAACTAGGGATTCCGTTTAGACCTAATTGGTAAGAACAGATGACTGTTGTTATTACACAGAACCACTTTGTGCCCCATAGTACACAAGATTCTTGAAGGAATTCTTAAGAAATCTGGGCAGTGGATATAATGATCAAGAGATATGCATATTTGCTAAATGAGGCACCACCTAAGGAGTATTTATGACACAAGATTCAAACACACTTGACAATGAATGCAAGTCAACTGTGAATCTGTTTTGTTTTAGTGACAGGACGCCATTTTCAACTGTGTTTTATTGCCCTAACCATAAGATACACAACACTAGAGATGACTGAAGACCGTCCATCTCATGATTGACAGTCCCCTAGAGCCTAATATCCAACACCAGACAGAAATACTTAGTACTTAGTAGTAATAGTATTTTGTATTGTGTTGTTTTCTCTATCTCACTACAGATGAGATGCTAGTCCACTCACTAACCTGAATGCACACTTTTATCATCACACATGATAGACATGATTTGATTTTGCGATCCCTACCACGAAGACACCTGGCAACCTGACAAAGAAAAAGCAACACATAGTTCTTCCTTACAAAGCATACAAAGCACAGCCCAGAGCCAGCTAGCCGCTAACCTCTCTCCGAAACTGGCTAGCCGAGGCGTTAGCTTTAGCGGTGAAGCAGCTAGCCTTCCGATTGGTGTCAAGTGCGCTACCTGTGAGCCAGACGACGTTCTCAACTTCTATCACTGCCGCTGTAGCACATATAAAAGCAAACCAAAGTATTTTGACGCCACAGTGTTGGAAAAGCCAGAAAATTATCTCAACAATCCCGTCACGTCTTCTCCTTTCTTTCTTGTCGCAACTTCCCTTTAGAACCAAAACACAAGAACTTCCGCCCCTGTGCCACGTCACGCGGCGTCTGCCCGTAGAGCTCCGTGCGTCTCCTGCTGGTCTAGACTGTGTCACAGACTATATCACAGACTGTATCACAGACTATATCACAGACTGTATCACAGACTATATCACAGACTATATCACAGACTATATCACAGACTATATCACAGATTGTATCACAAACTATATCACAGATTGTATCACAGACTATATCACAGACTGTATGGTGCCCATAGACTATGACGGGCCCTCGGGGTAAGGGCTAGTGAACAGAGATCAGAGCCTCATATGCACAGTATCTGCACAAATATGGTTTTACATTTAGCCTATGCATTGAACATACCTTCAGTTAATTTTAGTGAAATGTATTAACTTTACTCCAAATATTGACCAGTATATTAAACTATTTTAGTGTCCCAGGGAGTAACAATGTAAAATTAAGTTATACAACTTAAATCTGAAGAACATAACTTACATATCGACACCTTCCTAAAATAATCGCATAAGTCGTTTTTTCAGGTTTTTCAGGAAAAACAAAAAACTCCCCGCAAAACTGAAATTATGGCATTTTTTTGCCTACGTAAATTTAGGCAAAAAAATGACTTAGGCGATTATTTTAGGAAGGTGACGATATTAAAGACACAGTTATTGTTATTTCCGAGAGGTGGCAGTATAGCATATAGACTTTGAACTTGCAATCAAAAAGAAAAGAAAAAGTCCTGTTTCCGCTGAACCATTCCGGGTGTGATCATATCTACACGTTTTTAAAGAAAATATACGTTTTTCCACCAGAGGTTGTATTAAACAATGAACATTTACTCTTCGCATCCGTCGCGGCAGCCAGTTAAAGTCTAGTATCTTCAGCAGTGCTACTAGTCATGGCGGAGGAGACAGTGGATTCTCCAGAGGAGCTGATGGCAAAACAACATCGCAAGGAAAAGAAAGAATTACAAGGTTTGTTGGCTCAAAACCAGTGTTTGATTGCCACGTCCTTTACAGGATTTATGTGAAGAAGATGCATATGGAATGCAACAGTGAATCATGATCTAGCCTTTTTTATTATATAATTCAGGATGTTTAGAATGAACGTAGTTAATGTTTTAAATAGTGTAAATTTTAAGTTCTATTTGTCTTTATTTAGTAGACTACTGCCATCTTGCCTTTTAGCAAAAATACAGAGCATGAAAAATGCCGTTCCTAAAAATGACAAGAAACGGAGAAAACAGATGACTGAAGAGATTGCAAAATTGGAAGCTGATCTGAACCAGAAACAGGAAGAAGAGCTCAAGAAACTTAAATCCTCTGACATAAAAGTAATTATTCTGGTTCTGACATTCCCATATTTTGAATGTTTTATGAACTAAGAAAACAACTGTTGATTAGGTGGAGCAGATTACTAATGAAGTTGAGACTTTGACAGTGGACAGTGAACAAGAAGAAGAATCCAAACAACATCGCATAACCAAGGCCCAGAAGAGACGGGTGCGTTATTTGCCGTAATAGTCGATCAAACAGTGGATGCAGTAAAGAACTGTAAATATTCTGCATGATAGTTGACTAAACTCATTTTTTTAAGGACAAGAAGGCCGCCCAAGAGAAAGAAAGAGAGATTAGGATAGCAGAAGCTGAAGTAGAGAACCTTTTGGGAGAGAGGCACCAGGAGGGTTTGAAGCTTGCTCAGAAACTGGCTCAGCAGCAGCTACAGATCAAAGAGATTGCCTCTGATGGTCACTGCATGTACAGAGCCATTGAAGATCAACTGGCACAGAAATCACTGGTATGTTTGAGCCAGCCATCTTTTAAAATGACTATTTAATCATTAAACTGTTGAATCATTATTATAATTTTTTTACTTTTTTATTTTTATGCAGTCTGGGGGAGCCATGAATGTAAAGGAACTGCGATGTCGTACTGCTGAACACATGAGAAGCAACATGGATAACTTCTGGCCGTTCCTCACAAACCCCAACTCTGGTGATTTGTTAACAACAGGTATTACGAGCATTCCCTCACAAATCCCATCTCAAAGATCCAGAAGCCCCCTAATCCCACCACATAATTGCCATTCATAGTCTACTGACTGACTGACTATAAAAATAAACAATAACATAATTCAAAACTCTACTGCAGGCTATTTGCTACTTCATTTTATTCACCTTTCAGCTGCTCAGGAACTCTCTCGCTCTCTCTAACACAATAAACACTCTTGACCCCTTTTTCAATTCCAGATACCCAACTGGTCAAGATGGCTTCCTTGTCCCATCTGTACAGTGTTTCTGAATTTGATTCTGTCACCTCCTAATGCAAAAAAACAAAACATATCATTATGATATTATTACAAAACACAGTTGTTTTCTCAGTAGTTGATGTATTAGTTTGGATGTAATATGATTATTTATTTTATGTATTTGTTTATTTTTAGAGGAATTTGAAAAGTACTGCAGTGATGTGGAGCATACATCTGCTTGGGGAGGTCAACTAGAGGTACTGTTGTAATTTATTTACTCTCAAGTAACACAACAGTCGCCTTGTCTGGATAATTTGAGTAATATGTGTATATTTGCAGCTGCGTGCTCTGACCCATATTCTTCAGTCACCAATAGAAGTTGTCCAGGCAGACTCTACAACTATAAAAATCGGAGAGGAGTACAGTGGTGAACCTATAACCCTTGTGTAAGATATTAATTTGTATTTATTTATTCAAGCATGTGAATTGTAGTTAAATATGTGTACATATAGCATGCCAGACTCAGCTTTGTACTGGAGAGATGTTCTTATGGTTTATGGTGGCTTTATAATACAATTATCATGACATTTTGTGACTCATTGAGTGAGTAGATAATTCATTGTATTGTACTTTTCCAGCTACATGCGCCATGCCTATGGACTGGGCGAGCACTATAATTCTGTGGAGAAGCTGAAGGAACCAGTTGAGGACACCTGAAACGTGCAATATAACAGATGTGATTTCCCCAGCAAAAGACAGCCACTGAAAATCTAACAGTGTCTGGGATTTGGAAGAACACATTTCACTAGTATTATGGAGAAGTATTACCTCCTTCACTTTGACTTTGCTTTGTACCAGTGAGACCCACAGTGCACTGAAGACTAAGTCTATTTATACATCTAAAACCAGACATTAATGACATGTCCATAATAAAACGGTTGTTGCTGTGTAATCGTGCTCGTACTGAACTACTTAATTAAAACTTGTAATTAATGATGGTAACATAAACACTTACAATGCTCAAGCGTTTCATTTTATTGATGTAGTGTTAAGGTTTACAGACTAGGCAAAACTACCTTCAGGCTTCCTAATGTCGGTGTAGTATAATCTGTTCCTGTCATTGCTCCTATTATAATGATCACTTGTGAATTGCTCTATGGCAATGCACTTTTTTACCACACACAAACTAAATACCAACATATACAAATTTCCTTAAAAAGCCACAAATGATCTGGGGAAGCACATAACTAAATTGCTTTAAAACTGGTTTCTGATCATGACCCCCCACATTACTCACTTGTTCACACACTGAATAATAATCTGATTTTAGTTTAATTTTAACAGTGGATGTCTATCACACATAAAAAACTGCTATATTGAGCACGAATTTCCTTTTATTATTACGCATGGTTACAAATAACTAGTTGAAACAACTTCTTAAATCAATATCTGTTAACGCCACTATAGATCCATGGTTAATACTCATTTCCCATCAATGGAGGGCGCTGTTGGATTACCTAAATCTCAGCGCGTCCGTCGTCATAGAAACGTGAGCGCTCCGTGCCCAGGTTTGTTATGGCCGAGTGTGTGGTCAGGGCCTGTTATGCCAAAGCAACTTCTTTGAAAATGAGTTCCCGAAACCTAAAGGAGGTGCCCCCGGATATTTGTATGTTGCCACAGCTTTCTGTTTTGCTGCTGAATAATAACCACATCTGCACTTTGCCTGTGGAGATGCTCCGGCTGCCACACGTGCGTGTTACTACCTAGAACCTGGAGAATTGCCAAAATGGTCTATTTTGCATGTTTTACACGGCACCCAGGTTTGTGATTAAATATCTCTCACTTTGCTCCTCCTGTTAGCTGACTGAGCTGAATTTGGGAAATAATACATTTAAGGAGATCCCTGCTGTTGTGGGCCATCTGGAACGATTGAAAAAGCTCTATCTGTACAGCAACCACATCAGCACAGTGTCATCTGAGGTGATAGGTGAGTTCAGCTGCAGGCGGCTGTAGCGCCACCTGGATGTTTGTATCTTTTAATGTTGTGTATCTGCATTCTTAAAGGTTCATTGAAAAACCTCTGTGTGCTCAATTTAAATCACAACTGCATTCAAAGGCTTCCGTCAGAAATCAAAAAGTGGGTAATATATTATAGGTTGTATTTGCATAGGCTAAGCAAAGTAAAAGTGTTCTTTGTCATTGTTGTCTTAGTCTAACAAAGCTCCAGTGCCTCAGTCTGGCCCACAACAAACTGGAGGACCTCCCTCCAGAGCTCAGGCATCTCACTGAACTCACTGAGGTCAACTTCACAGACAACTGTTTGTCAGACCTACCACAAGAGATCTACCACTGTAAACAACTAACCAAGATATATTTAGCCAGAAACCAACTCAACAGGCTCCCCGAGGTAAGTCATAACACACTCTTACTTTTGGTCTGTGTTTGTGTTTCTCATGTTCATTTTAGTACTTTAAACAGGGAATTCGAGTACTGACTAAACTCCAGGTCTTAGATGTGGCTGGAAATAAGTTGTCCATGTTTCCTGCAGAGGTACATGCAGTTTCATAACATGGCTTCATACAGATAACACAGCATTGACTCTTTACTTTCTTTAGTTTCACCATCTGCATCTAACTGAGCTCTACTATGAAGGAAATAAGTTAGTTCAGTGCAATCCAATACCTTCAGAGCTGGGACAAGAGATACTATCCCTAAAGGTTGTGTTTCTTATCCATTTAACCATGCAAAATACAATACAGTTAGAAATGCCTATTGTGGTCCACAGGAGTTGGTTGCCAGGTTTGTTCTACATGAGGATAGAAATAAGTCCTCTCTGGTCCATAAGACACTTTCTTACTACCCACATCTCATCACCCTACTAGCCAAAGGCAGTTACTGCTCACTGTGTTTGGAACCCATCCTCACTACATGGCTGGAGTGTGTGCATTTTGTCAACCTCCGGAAGGTTAGTGTTCTGTGCCACTTCCACTTGTGTTTGTGGCTGTAGTGCTGCTGCTGTGAAACTGCAGTAACAGTGTATGAAGTTTGACCTTGTTGTATTTCTGTTGTAGGTGATGATGATGAAGAAGTCACGGACTGTTCCAGTGAGGGCCCTTCTCTGCTCCTACAAGTGCTTCAGCACTGGAGGGCACGCTTACTATGGTGTAGTTTCAAAATGCACATTGCACTAATATAAGAACATGTATTATATCTTAACAGGATGTTTTACTGAGTTGTATTTAATGTGGGAAAGTGCATGATTAAATAATACTTTTAATATTAGGATTAATATTATGAAAACACTAGGTGGCAGCACCTCAGCACACATAATAAACCCATAGAACAAACTCAAATTGCTTAAAGGTAGGTGTATGTTTGTATGTACGTTTCTATTTAAGGTTTCAGAAACATAACTTTTTTTTAAACACATAACTGTGTCCTCAGATACCATGTAGACTTCTTCAATTAAAATGTAGCTCTTCCTGATAACAATTAGGATACTGATTTATTCTTAATTACAAAACGCTGACATAATGACCAAGTTGTTTGTTTTATTTGGTGTTTTGGTTCTCATAGCCGAATCAGAAAGTAGCCTCAGATGGATCTCTCTTTTGGTTGGTCCAGTTGCTTTAAACCTAATGGGGCTCTCTCTGATTTGAATCCTCCCCCCAGTGAGTCAGTCAGTGCTAGTGCAGCTTCTCTAGCTGATTGAGTGAATCATGAAAAAAACTGACATGACAACATCGGTGCAGACTACACATATTATATTTTGTTAAAAAAAGAGCCATAGTTTGTTATATAATGAGCATTTTGTGCATCTGGACTATCTGAAACTAAAATCATTGGTACATTGGTTCTATACCTGTCCCATCTCCATCACCAGCTCCTCCTTATCTTCTCAGGCATCTGTTCAGCCTGTCACAGCTCAGAGAAGGAGAGGAGAGAGAGAACTTCATTTTGACCAAATTAATTTCCCGTCCATGCCTCTGGAGCTGGTTGAGATCTGCAGCGACCGCGGCTGCTGTGCGTGTCTACTGAGTCGAAGCCTCATGCATAATGCATCAGCTTTAATTGCAAACCCAGAAACTAATGACTTTGGACTGGTTAACAGCAGGGGAGCCATACATCTCCAGCAAACTGAATGAAAAATCAGCTCGGAGCAGAGAAAAAAAGTGGCCTGGTCCCTAATTGATGAATAATTGAAGCGGCGAGCTACAGGGCATAATTGTGACATTTTGTTTCAATCAATTTCCAAGTGGTGTGGGCGAAAGTGCACTTAAAGGGAAAGGCAATGACAATGAATGAGAAAGAGTGCGTTAGTGAGAGCAGTGCTGATGGAAATGGACGGTGAGTCTTCAGTCTTCACAATGACATTTCATCTGTAGACAGAGGCACAAAACCTCTGTCTACAGATCACATCCTGCCTAGATCACCATTCCCAAAATGATATTTATAGCCATGTTATTTTTTATTGAAAGTTTTATTTTCTTTTATTCTCACAAAAAACACATTACTCCTCATTCAACATGATCAACATATTCCATGCAAAAATTGCCAATGTGAATTGACTTTTATTATTGAAATATTTCTATGGCCCTGTTAAATAATGCAACAATGTTTTGCATTATTTGAATGTTTATCTTGTAATCTATGCCCTGCTCTTTTCTGTAGTGGCTTTAAGACATAATGTTACACTTGTGTTACACTTGTGTTTTTTCTGTAATATAATCAAAATCGCACTTGTTCTTTCCTATAGGACATCAGTGCTACAATATCACAGCCCTTATGTGTATTTCTAATCAAACCTGCAGTCACATCCCGGGCTTGTGCTCGCAGACTTTTCATCTCATTAAACTGTCCCTTATGATTGCCTTTCCACAGAACAATACAAAATCATCTTTAAAACCGTGTTTGATTGACAGCCATTGAGATGAGGAGACAGCACCCTCAGAGGAGACAGGAGACACATGCAACAGCACATGATGCTCTGTGTGTGTAAAGGCGCTTGTATTCCTGACATGCCACGCGTATGCTAATGAGCCATCTCTTGCTCTGATATAATTACTGTGAGCGGATATTGCCTTTGGTGGAAGTGTGCGTCTCGGATGGCAATGGCTACCTCGTGGGGTGGAAAAGAGGACAGGGATGATAAGAAGCAAGAGCATAAATCCTCATTTAGCGTGCTCTGTGGTAAAGAGAGTGATGTTGGCAAATTTACTCCACATGATGTATGGGGGAGAGCCACCTCAGGTTCATTACAACAGCGCTTTGTCACAGAACGCAGAGTCTTGCTCCATTTGTTAGAGCCCATTTAGCTCATCTTGGCATTTGAAGAACGGCTTACAATATAGTCAAGGATTATTTAAACGAGTTTACATACAACACATGTGACTTTTATAAAGAAGATAATGGAATATCTTCTAGTTCTGGGGCAAAGTATGTCTCCATTAAGTCACCTTCATTGCACAGTGATAATTAAAAAAACAACAAAAAAACAAAAACAGATCTGTTATTCTGTAGTGAGTGAATCCTCTCCAAATATTGACATTTCCTCTCAGATGACCACCTTCCATAGCCTTTTTCCACAAGGCAATATTTTGTTCATAAAATCATAAGTTATAATGTATCTCTGCCTATGATTACTTAAAAATGCTCCATGTAACTTTTGTGTGGAGGATATACCTTTAGATGCCATTGTCAGCATAGAATGAACATATCAGGCATTTACTCAATTACATATATTTAATTGCTAAAAATAACATCTATTCTTATTGTGAGCAGGGTTTCCATGACTTGTAAGTTTGGTGGAGTTACCTGCTTGACTCCAGGAGATAGATAAGTGTAATGCCATACCAGGAAACATTCCAGGCAAGGCAATGGCATATACATAGACCAGCAAATGACAGATCATAGAGAACCATTAAATAAACATTTTCATTTTAATTAAAATTTGCAGCACTGCACTATTAGGTCTGCTGATTATGTCTCAAAATTAGTAAACAGAAACATATATTTTTAGCTTTAGCACACATTTCAAACCACTGACCAAACAGGCTCTCAGCTTGTTTGATAACTTGGCTTCACTTCTGTTTGACTCTCACTAACCCCTTCCCACAAGGTGCTATTAAAATGAGCTACAACAATCAATGAATTAAGGAACCTGAACCATTGAAGAGGGCGAGAAGTAGCCAGAAGTACACAACTCTCCAACCGGCATAGTATCTATTATTGTACATAACAGAGCTTGGTATTGAGCCACTGGCAAAGAGCCAAGGCACATAGTCAATATTGGTGTGTAGTAATTTACCACAAGGGGGCAGTGTGATTCTCTGCTGAAGGACTGCACTGTGGCCAGGAGATGTAGTGAAGCAAGGCACATTGAGAAATGCCTGATGAGAGACATAGATAGAGGACCTCATAAAAAACAAGAACAATGAAATGTTATTGGAATTCAAGACATAATTGAAATCTTAGTGTCAGATCAAGTCCTGAAACGCATCTATGACTGTTACATCAGATAAAAGTCAGCGCGGGGAAAGGTGAGTCTTTATGGCAATGCATATTAATAGGAAGAATAATGACAAAGCCAGCAGGTGTGCTATCACCTAATCACATTGTACAGGAATGAGATAAGACAAAAATAATGGAGATATGAAAATGTGTAGATAAAAATATGACATGAAATAGAATAAAGACAGCATGTGGTTTCACAATACAGCATTTTCATTATAGAGTCTCATTAGAAGACTTTTCTACAGAGTCGACATTACCACCATTATCACGCTGAAGATAAGACAGCTAGGATTTCAAAAGAGCTAATTAATCTTATATCATATATATTTATTTTATAGTCATTTTTGAATCAAGAAAATCTTCCTCCTTTATGTAAAAATATTATTGTGGATATGTCTAGGCAATGCAGCCTTAAGCATACTGTATTTACCAGTACCAAGCCATGATAAATGCAAATTGTTGACGGGCATATGGTGTAAAAGAAACTGAAAGAAAAGAAAAGAAATCAATCTAATTCACCTTCATACTTGGTGACATTATTAAGAGAAGAACATGAAGATACACTGACTATATTGTATACAATAGTTTTCTAACAATAATGACCTGATTTAGTGAATCTCATCTACTTATATCTAACAGAGGTGCTGAGATGAGTTGGCTCTTCCTCTAAGCCTGTTTAATGGTCACATAATAGACCGGCAGCCTGCAGGATGAGGCACAGCGGGCATTGAGGGCAGCACCAGGCAGTACCAGGCAGCAGCTGCTCTGGGCTTTCTGGAGCACACAGAGCCTGTGGCACTGCAGGCTCGGCTGGACAAACATCTGTCTGTGATGTGGTCCAACCAGCAGCGGCCCATTGTCCTTCAGGAATATAGGCTAATATCTCTGGCCCACTCAGCTTTGTTCTTGCACTTAGAAAGTAGATTTAATTTATTAGTTAGTTTATTTCCAAATGTATACTGATAACTGAGTTCAGTATACAGAAAACCACCTTTTTGGCAAATTCCACTGAATGAGCACTTGCTTTTAACTTCATTTGATTAACTGTTCTTAAGCAGACACCAGAATTTCCTCCCATGTGTGTCTAGACATAGCTTACAAGGTGTGGGGTGAATGAATAATGACTGTAGCTTTCAGAGCCTTGTCAAGCTTGTGCAATACAGTAAGGTAGGCTATTATTATATTTGCCATTAAAATATAAACAGCAATCGTAAAATGACATTAAAACCACATTATATAATAATCACAGCATTTAAATATTATGTAAATAGTTTTAATTATCTAATCAGCTTTAACATACCACATACACTTGGTATAAAATTGCACACTGTGGATAGATAAGACCTTAGTTTTGTGTTGCGAGTGAGACAGACGTGCTGTGACGCATAAAGCAGCGATTGTAACCTTGCCAAGATAATTGAGCAAACTTTACTAGCGCTGCCGTGTCAATCACGCCTGTCTTTCCGGGAACAGGGGTAAACATTTCCAGTGTAACGAGCTAAAAGTTCATATCTGATAAAAGACAGCTGTTTGTGTGTTGTTCACAGAAATCCAGAAATACTGTTTATTTGTATCATTTGTTCTGAAATGTCTTTGAGGGGCTGTCATCCTTTTAAAAGGAGCGCAAGGATCTACAAATCTCATAAAACAAAATCTGTTTTAGCTTAAAACATCAATAACAGCGCAGATAACAGAACTGAGACTTTTTTCATTCGTTTCATAAAATATCATGCTGAAATATGAGCAACACCTCCAAGGCTAAAGAAGAATGCTTAATACTTTTTGTGTGATATTTTGGTTGTCATGACATTCGAAAGCTGCCATCTCTTAACGGTCATGGTGCAGTTGTCATGATTTTTACCTCATAACCAAAAGATCCTGAGTTTGAATGCCAGATATGGTATTCCATGTGGACTTTGTATATTTTCCTTGTGTAGCTATTCTTCAGATACTCTGCTTTTCTCTCCAAAAACATGCAGATCAGTTGGGCCTAATTAATGTGATTTTTTGTACAAATAACAACACAAAACAAATAAAAACACTCCAATGTTATTGATAGTAGTTTTGCTTCAGTTGTGTTTCCCTTATAGAAGTCACTCAAATCCACTAATGCACATTTGCACATTTTTCTTGTTTCTAATAGTCAAAGGTGCACTTTACTTTAACTTTTCAGGTGGAGGATCTGCTTGTCTCCATGGAGATGTTTTTGTTTTGTTTGGAATGTCCTGAAATAGCATGAAATGTATCCATCTTGGATTTACTCAATAACATTTTACTGACCTAAAAACTTCCTTATTTTGAATTTTTACTTTGAATGTCTTTTGCCTTTCACAGATCTGACTGTAATTTGGCCTTGTGATGTCACCTGTCATCTCCACAGAGATAAATAAGAGTAATACCATACTGTGAAACATTCCAGGTAATATGTCCATATAGAGAAGCAAGTGATGGACCTACAGTGCACCTTTAAACTAGTAAAATAAATGAATAAAAAATTGGACCCTACATGGACGACAGGATCACACTGACAGTACATTAACTAAACTAACTGTCCTCTTGGTTCCATGGAATCTCACAACAAAACACATGCTGCTTTAAACAGGTACATATTACTGTAGGCTATAATGCTGTTTCCTCATCATAGACATACCCGGAGTAGTGTATTGTTTCATTCACACACATTTAACTCACAAACCCTGCAAATTTAGGAGTTCTTCTCTCAAATGGAAAAAAACCTGATGTCATGTGGTACATGAAGTGCTCCACTTTGTTTTTAAACTCAAAACACCTTCAGTAAATTTGGATAATTTCACCAATGAATTGCCAATCTCTTCTGAACTAAAGAGAAATGAGCTGTTAACTTTTTAAAACTATGGCTTCATAAAATAACATGGTGGAACAGAGCATTTGAGGTTTGGAGATGTAGACAGGGTTACTCAAACATGTGTGAATGAAACATGACTTCAAGCATGTTTTTGATGAGGCAACAACATTCTAAAATGCGTTAAAGCTCAGTTTTGTGTAATATAGGACCTTTTTAAGTGGTAATAAGCTTAGTGAACTCAAATGATGTCATCCAGTTTTATACAAAGTGCAGCCGTCTCTAAAACTAAAGAGACAGCACAAACCCCACCAGCTCAGACTGAACAGAAAAGAGCAGCATGTAGCTCTGTGCCCACTCTCCCCCTTCATACCCGGCAGCAGATGGCCATCTCTCCCACAATGCCGTGCGGTCGCAGATGCCAACAGACGAGGTGACAAACACTCTGCAGGTGCCTGTCCCTCTGTGGGCCGGCCTGTGTGTTTGTGTGTGGACACTGGTGGGCACAAAGAGCATCCTCCTTGCTGAGAGAGGACAGTGTAATTGATAGCCCAGGACAAGCAGAGGAAGGAAGCGCCGTCATATGTTAAATGGATAGGCTGGCACAGACTGGAGGGGACAGATGCACAAAACTCAGAGATGCTCATTATTGGAGGGGAACAAGTATCAGCCTGGTGTTGTTGAGCTTAAGACTATTTATTTAGCGAACAGTGTAAATGGTGGCTCAGTATATTGCAAATAATATTTCTAGTAACACATGACATAGATTTTGGGTTTCACTGCACACTCTTGAATTTCAGCTTTAATTGACTTGCTTTAAATAATTAATATCATGGATTATGATACCCCAATTTCGTTATCATGTCCAGTATTATTGAATATTCCATATTTCAATACAGGCCATTATGCAAAGAGTAATATACTACAGCCCAACTATTTTCATCAGTTACAAACATATCTTCTCTATGAGTATGATATTTTCATTTGGTATATTTTGAACACAATGCCTAATAATAATTTGAAAACAAAACATGTCCAGTGGAAGAGTGTTTCAAATTGTAATTCACCTGCCTAGTCTGAAAACATCAGAAGCTATAAAGTGGAAACTTATCATCACTGCCCCATACAGTAGATCTATTTCAGATGCTGTACGGAAATCTATATATTACATAAAAACAACAAAAACCCTAAACCTGCATAGTTTAAGGTGCCTGTGCCTATAGTCCGTGGTGAATGTGTTGGAGCAGGTGTGGAAGTTGGCACAGAGCAGCAGAGCCAGGTGAGCGGCTGCTGGCCAGCTGCCCTCCAGAGGCCCCACACTGACCACAGTCCAGATGGCAGAGGCAGCAGACACACATGCACACACTTAGTTCTGAGGAATAAAAATCATACAGCATTAGGAAACATTGTGAGCCTCCAGTGAGTTTGAAGTGAACGCTTAATGTGTTTTTAGTGTATAGCTTGGTCCCAGAGGCTGAGGAGCTCATGCAAAACACAGCTGTATACCTCCTGTCTGCACCTCTCCACTGCACATAAATGTTTCTCACTTCCTTGGGCGATTATAATCCTTTGAAGCATTAACATATCGGCCTGTGTGATCCACTACATAAGACAAGTTTGTCTAATGCAGTTTTCTTTTTCACATAGTTAAAACCATTTATTACAACACACATTTGAAACTTATTTGAGGATTAGATGAAAAATCCTTAAATGCATGCAAAAGGTTGCATGTGTCTAATGTAATCCAAGGAGATGTTATTGCTTTCCCAGCATTTTTTATTATTCCACAATATGGCATTAATCTTATTTAACTCTACAGAGACAAGCAGGTGACACCACGGGGCCCTTCAGTTTTTATTTAGTGAAAAAAATACAGATCATTATCATAGTATAAATCTTCTTGGAAAAAAGACAAGCTCTACTAGAAAAGTGCCACAGAGAACCTTTACTTACAAAACAACAATCAGATATTCTGCTCAGCCAATGTATACACAGTGACAGCCATTCGTTTGACATTAACATTAAGAGATACTTCATAAATCACACTCTCGCTGGTCTGGCCAGTATGAGACACATCGGCCATCTGTAAATATTTATTCAACATATCTATAATTAAACACAGACAATACATCATGTCAGAAAGAGATGCCTGCACCACAAATGCAGTGTGGAACAGCTTGGTCAAACATTTGTTGTAGATTTGGGCAAAACATAGAGCTACATAGAGGCAGTGATGGAGGATGGATAGATTCAACATGTTAGCTTAGAGAGACAACATAAAGAATGGACTTATGAAAGCAAGATGTCATCTGTCAGACTGACGGAGAAGCGGAGATCTGCAGACAAACTGATGAATCCAAGATGGTGCAGCACAAAAAAGAACAGCTTGATCAGGAATAGTTGACAGATGAACGGGACCCAAGCTGCAGGAAATATGTAGAACATGAAAAACAAGGAAAGATGTGATACAATGGAGGTTGTTTTAGGATGTGCGTTGTCAGTCCAGCGTCATAAAGTGTCACAAAAATGCCTGATCTTTGGGTTTATTTAGAGCAAAGCATTTTCTTATTAAATTCTATGTTTATATATATGTTATAATTGTTGTTTTGTGTTTGTTAATCTTTATCAGCTATGGCCTCCATAAATGTAAAAATAGTAAAAATAGGGTAGCCATGACATTTTTGCGATGAGATTAAATGGAATGAAAGTTGGCCTTATAGACTAAAAATAGATGGTTGCCAAGCATTATTAAACATATACAAGATATTACGTCTACAATCTGGAGTGAGATGGGGCCTGCTTAATTGGGATGCTTTGATACGATATCGGTTCAGTCGACATCGGATCAGTTGGTGTCAGTTCAGTCGATATCCTAATTTAGTCTATAAATTGATGAGACCACAACGTCACCAAAACACCTTGCAGTATTTTTCTGTAGTTTTGTACCATGGCGTGTTAAAAGGAAATAAATTATAGTTTTGCTTTATTTAGTCTTTCCCTCGGCTATCAGCAGATACTTAAAGCCAAAGTATCAGCATCAGTGTCAGAACAGAAAAAGCTGGATCGGTGCATCCCTACTTATAATTTTGTTTTCCGACACCTAATTCATTTTTATACAAAATACCCTAATCACTCTGTAGCTTAGTTTTCTTTCTGTCCTCATTGTTTTGTTCAGGTTTATTTACTGAATTCATATTTATTGTCTCTTAGTGTGACATTTTATTTCCATACTGTTTTCCATATGACTTCCTCTATTGCATTAACATACTGCTCATGCCCTTGCTGTCTCTGTGTATTTTTTAGCATGCAGCTTGTGTCTGCATTCAGATCCTTCAGGGAGCTGCCATTTTCGATCTGAGACATTTTACCTAGATATACAACAACATCGCAAACCTCTGTGGGTCCCCAGACAACTAACCCTGCACAGTCTTCATCCATCTTCTTTCTGCTCTCACACCATTCAAATTCATGTGCCACAGGAGATCACTCAAATCCCATGTATATTTCAACAAAATATCTCAGCCAATTTGCATCACACCAGAAAGCCTGGCTCGGAAAATAGAATGTTTTTCGGCATGCACAACTCGATAAACTCCTTTTAATGATGGCTTGACATTTTATTTAATTAAATATAATAAATGAATCCTGTGAAATGCTGGGAATGCAGAATATCATGTTTACTTTGGCCCACCAAGCTATGACATTCTAAAACAGAAAATAGAAACACAACTGTAAAAACAATATTTGCTGATGAATGTAGCTAGACTGAATGTAATTCAAAACCATAAGGGATTTCTGAATGCTTTGAAAGGCCCAATTTAAGCTGTATTTCTGATCTATATTATAATGTTGTTTCCTAATCAAAAACACACATATTTAACACACAAACCCTGCGTGTTTAGACTGTGTTCTCTCAAACAGAAAAGAGTCTGTTCCACTCTGTGATGTCATGTGGTAATACCAGTAGTGCTCCAGAGTGTTTTTATACTCCATACACCATCATTCAAAATATTTGGATCGTTTTAGGCCTGGAAACTCTAATCTCTCTGAACAAAATGTTAAAGGTAACTGTTAACTTGAAAACTATACCACATGACATCAGAAGGTGGAACAGAGCATTTTGAGGTTTAGAGATGTAACAATTTAATAACAAAAGGATTATTGAAACATGTGTAAATGAAACAAAACAGCTCAGGGTATGTTTTTAAGGAGGAAACCATATTATGACATGGCTTAAGGCTCACAATTCACAATTTTGCATAAGGTAAAACCTTTAATAGAACAACATTAGGCTACAACTATAGCTTGAGCTTATCTGGGTATGCTCAGTTTACTGGATGCTTGGCTTCATTATTAGAAATGTCATAATAATATATTTCTTGCAGGCAGTAAAAAGTTAGCTAAAGGAAGGACAAAAATGAGCTAGTATGGTGCAATATGACATACTGTAACTCCCATTGTTTTGTATTTGTGGCACAGTTTTGGGCACCACTCAGGTACCAAATCATTCTGAGGAGTGCACCATCCCCCATCTCCTCTCTCTGATTCATGCCTCATATGTCCTCCTGGAGATGGATGGTTCACCGCTCCCGGGCCAGCAGCAGCATCCAGGTGCACAACAGCTGGGCAGGCAAGGGGGGTGGGTGTGGACCGGGGGCCAGCGTATGTGTGTGTGTGTGTGTATGTGTGTGTGTGTATGGAGGTGTAGGGGGGGTCCTGGGAAAATTGATGTTTAAGAATATACTATTAATTTTCTCTGCAATGCTTCAGGTGTGTTTTTGTCACTTTGGATGGTGTAGCATTACAAATCGACGGTACTGTGAAATAACTGAATACATACTGCATACTTCAGAATACTCATTTTCAGTAACTGTATTCTGATACAGTTACTTTTTCATTTGGTGGTATTCAGAATACATTGCATTTGTAAAATCAAATACTGTGATGTATCATGTAATTTAAACTTCAAACTGCACAAAATTTGTTAATTAGAAAAAAAACAGCTTTTGTGGTGAGTGCATGTGTGATTTTTCCATCTCCAATCAGTGAGAGAAAATGCAAATATGATGCTGTTTTATAATTGTCTTTACATTATAATTTAAATACAATGCGATGTAAAAATGTTCTAAGTATTCAGAAGTATTCATGGCCAATACTCTTATTGGCCATGTAACTGAAAACATTACAAATTACATTTTCATGCAGGTATTACTGGCAGGTACTGTTCTACTGTTATGATTTTGCATTTGCATTTTCTTTGATGCACAGATGAAGTGAATGGATATCTAGTCAATATATATATACCGGTATACGCAATATAATTATAGATACATACAATTCTGAAGAAAAATGCAGTGGTGTATCTCGCATTAAGATCTTTTGAAATAGTTTGCATTGTTACTCCCACACATCATTGAGTGTGCAGACTATAGAAAACAACTTTCAAGGCAGACAAAGACATTATATCAAGAGAGCTTTATAAACAGACTTAATTAATCACTGATTTGATTAGTTTAATACAATCATGTATCCCACTTCTGTTTAACCTCAGTTCAATTTACATCAATAAAGATGTTGTAGACAAGTTTAAACAAGCCTATAAGACTTCCCGTAAAGGCATTTTTCATCCTCCTAAATCTCAGTTTGATCTATGAGCTATGAACAGATTCTTTCTGCCCATATGTTGCTATAGGAGACTGTGCAGTGTAGATGGGCAGAGCTGGTGTGCGGGAGCCTCAGTGACTGATGGTGTGTGATGTCCCGCAGTGTGCCAGGGTAAACTGTGGTTGGACTCAGTTTGGCTGAGGAGAAGTGTGGTCTCACTCAACAGCCTGTGAGAAAATACTAAGGCCTGAGTTTTACATCAGAGTTGTCTTTTTACAGTCTATTTTAATCAGAAAATATTACGCTATTTTCTGATCTGAAAATGAACCTAGAGTTGCATTTTGTTTCATTTACACATGTTTAACACACAGAACCTGCATATTTAGGTTGAGTTCTATTTGCAAACAGAAAAAACTGTGCTCCTCCTTGTGATGTCACTTGGTAATACAGTGAGTGGTCCACTGTGTCTTTAAACTCCATACACCCTCACTTTACACCCTCACTAGAGTCATTTGGATGATTTCAGCCCTAGAAATGCCAATCTCTACTTATCTAAAGGTAAATGGAACTGTTAACTTTGAAAAGTATCGCTTCATGACATCACAAAGTGAAAAGGAGTAATTTGATCTTGAGAAGGAGACAGATCAATAAACTAAGACTATTAGGATGTTTTTGAAGAGGTAACATCAAATATAACAATGCTTAAAGCACCCAAGAATCATTTTTTGGTGACATAGGACTGTGGTGGGATTCTTCAACAAACTCAGGCTCAAACTAAAAAATTTAGAGCATTCTGCTCCGTCACAAGGACCGGGTTAAGTTGAGTTGTTTTATTAACTGATTTTACACAATTGATCTAAGCTACATGTTGGTGTTTATGTTGAGACCTCTTGGCAATGCACAACCCTCCAGTTCAACATTGAGGCTACTACATGACAGGTATGCTCTTTGGCCCACTACTGCCATAGTAACAGCAAAGACAGACCTAGTTTTTATTGAAACTCACTGAGACATTGTTCAACCCTGTCAGGCTGCATATCGTACGCAACCTTCTTTACATCCCAGTCTTTTATTGGGTCACTTCCTCCCTACATAGTGGCCTTTGTCATTTGTCTTTCCGAGCAATAAATCATTTTGAACTTTGATATTTGTGGGGCATTTTTACCACTGATAAAAAAGCAAGTATTTCGGCCTCATATCCTGTACTTTCTATCCTCAAAATTCCTATCTTGTTGTTGTGGTATTTTCCTCATGTGTCCTAGTGTGAGTGAGAGATAGAGTCCTGACACACACAGGCCCAGTCCCTTAATAATGTCATTGGGTGTGAACGCTATTAGCAGATTACCCTTGGCCCGGGGCAGCCTTAGCCATGTGCAGGCTCCTGATAACCTTGTGTTCGGTAATTTAATATCAACACTTCCCCTCTTTTCTTACCACGCTTTACAACACACAAATAC
>KN517450.1:0-12066 GCA_000787155.1 Scartelaos histophorus
AGATGCTGTGCCCTACACCACTATAGAATACCTTTAAGTCTAATAAATGTACATTGATAACTAAGCTATCCATTACTTGTAATCATTTTCTTCTATCTTTTTGTATTTGTATTTTATTTTTGAATCTGTTAATATAATATGTAGTATTGGCTATAAAAGTTCATGGGCAAATCTTTCATTCAACCACTGCACTCTACTTTGCAGTTCTAAAAAAGATATTATAAGCCACAAAGTTCTCATTCAAATGTATTAATTTAGATCATCACCGATCACAGTGGTTAGTGGTGCTTAAAAGTGCAACTGACAAAAGTCCCAACATTTCTTTGGTAAACTTTTTCACTGCTTTTGCCAAAATGTCAAAATGTTTTTGTTTGATTTTGATTGATTTCCTTTTCTTCGGTTGTTACCGCTCTGAACAAAACTTAATCCACTTCACATTTCTCCAACACGATTTCCAGTGCAAGAGGGCACTGCCAACCCCAGTGCTCTGGTAATAAAGCTGTCAGAGAGCCATGCAGTGTACAGCTGAGCAGGCCGTTCTTTGAGAGTTAAAACATGCCTTCAGGAGAGACAGACTACAACGCCATCCACACGTCTAGCCCCTCATTACAAGCTGTTTGTGCCTGGTCTTCTTGTTTTACTCATCTTCAGTCCTCAACACTACAGTCCTGCTTTTCACTAAGGATGGCCTAGTTTAACAGTGAGGGAGAGTGGACTTATGCTGCTGTGTGCTCTTTCATCTCACGTCTTTTAACATTTCCATTTGTTGACCCCACATTCGATCATGAGTCACACTTGATCATTGTGATTCATGTTGTCTGTGGTAGGAGTAGGATAATACCAATGTGAATTCCCACACTTGGTATTATAATGTAAGTGATTCAGCCCGTCTTCTTTTTGAAAGGTCCAGATCACAAAAGCCTGGATAGAGGATTTGTGCATCCTGCCAATTCTAACACAACGTGCCCTTTGACAACAACGCATTACCTAAGAATCGAAGGCTAAAAATGTTACTGAAAAAAATCCCTCTAAAATACATTAGGTCAGACTGACATAAATGAGGCTCCCAGTCTGTGAAATCAGCTCCTCCGATCACCACTAAGGACACAACTGTTGTGGACCTGGTATTCCCAGTGGTCTCACATTCATGTACCAACCAGGCCCAGCCCTGCTTCTGAGATCTGACGAGATCGGGCTTTGAGAAGTCAAGATACTTGTATGTGAGGGTTTTGAGCTGCTCCTCTTGTTCCAAAGAAACAAACTTAAAATGAACACACTAACTTGCTGGAGAATAGGGATGTGGAAAACTTTGAGGGATGGAGTATAATTTCAACTGTAAAAGTGTAAAATAATCCCTTTGCATATCAGATATATGCATTGTCATACAAAATGTATATTCAAAGACTCATGTCTTACAGTCTCCACCATCAAAGACAAAAATGTGAAAATTAAATCATGCAGGCACAGAGAAATATGTGACTAAATCCTTTATGTGCTCATGCATATATTACTTTCCAAATTATTTTTTTGTAATTGGCAAAGTGCGGGTCTGTGCAGTGTAAGCCCTCAGTCATGCTCTGTCACAAATGGGTTTAGACATTCTCATATGTAGTCAGAGAGCTGCACTCTGCCAGGGACCTGCCTCCAATACAATGGAACCTGATTTCAATATATTGTGTTTACAGAATGACATTATGCATTTGTACACAAATACATGCTTAATTATGAGCGGAGTACGAGCGGAGTAAAAAAATACAAGTTCTGTAAAAACACACTGGACATTATGCAAATGTGTAAATACTAAAAGAGCAATTATATAGTAAACATGTTATTTGTTGAGGAGAGAACTAGGAGCTGTCCCGATTCTACTTCCTTCTTCTTCACTGCTACTGTCTAGACCCCAGGAGGACACATTTCTGTTAACGTGATGATGATTATTTATGTTTGGATTTGTTTGTATTGTGATTTAATGTCTTTAAATTACAGATTGTGCTATACAAATAAACTTTCCTTGCCTCTTACAAATGCAGTGCATTCCCCATTATGTAAGTTTATGATACCTGCCACAATCAAATTATTCAGTAATTCATCTCACTTCACAATCTGCTTGACTCCATGGAGAGGTTATTGCCGTAAGTTGAATGTTCCGCAGTGCGGCATTAAATATATCTTACGTTTGTTTTTTAAAATGAGAAAATACATGCATTGTTATTGTGAGTGAGGTTCTCTCTCCATTTATTTGGCCTGTAACTTGTCTCCAGGGAGACAGAAAAGTGCCATACTGTATTACATTCTAGGCAATAACATCTCCATGGAGATAAGCACTGAGGTGTATACCCCCCTTCAGAAAGATTCACACACTTTTAAGTCCCTCCTGGTTGAATTAATACTTTGTGTAAGTGTGTGTATATTGTAAACTGCAGAGTCTGCTATTTCCCCTTCCCCTTAAACACCACATGTCAAAATGGTGCAGCTGATAAAATGCACATGTTTCAAGTCGTTTTGAGTGGAGGAATCATTTCTCACACTCAGAATGCAGACAGACAGTGTCACAGCCCACCGCAATATCCCATGGTGCAATGCCGTGCTCACCAAACAGTGATCTGCAATGCAAAGTAAAGCTAAGCTACACATGACATATGGTGAGACAGATGAAAAAATCACATGGACAATATGGAGCAAGCCTATAGAAACACTATAATTAGATGTGACTGACAGAGGAACTTCACAATGAGGTTTCGAAGGCAGATGTTTTCACCCGTACCTTACATTTATGTTTTAACTAAACTATAATTGTAACAACCCACAGTGTCCTCAGAGCAAGCACTAAATGAGGGGGCTTGTTTCCTTCATCACCTAAAACATGCACATTACATTAATCCTGTAGCTAGGTCAAGATTCAAGAGCTCACTAATCAGGTTACCGCTGTGGCATAAGGATGAGCCCAAGGAAGAAAATCTTATTAGATTCTACCTTCATAGAAAAAGCATTTTCTATAATTATCTTCTTTAAATTTCCATTTATTTATTTTTTATTTCAAAGTTTACTTGCAGCTATGTGTCTGTTAACTTTAGAAAATCATCTCACTTGATCAAACTTGATCAAAAGCATCTATTTCCTTTCAGCGTGTCTGTCTGCAGCCTTGGGTTTACTTTCTTTATAATTATGATCAAAGTTAGTTTTTCAGACATGATCTCTATCTTTTGGAGTTTCAGCTTCTTCCAAGGTAATGTACGTAAAATAAACTTTTATTCACGTTATAATGGTGCTCCCTCATCATATGCCTCCTCAGAGTTTTATTTAGATTGAGTCATCCATGTTTGTCTAATCCTGTAGTGTCCTGCGTTTAAGGCTCCGGGTCTCAGGAAACATCTGTTTTCACACAGACCTTATCTCCACCCACTTCTCTGTTCTCTGTAGGCTTTGAAAATGTCATGGAGCTGTTTTTAAACAGTAAAAAGTACATACATACGTATCTGCTTCTGATTAAGGTGAAATACCACAAGGAAGATGCCGGGCCTGTCAGTTCTGCTCTTTTGGACAGGAATCCAATGGACCTGTTTCTATTTTTCAGTAGCTTTAGATCAATATTGGGATTACAGTTGTGTGTAACTTCCTCCATGGAGATGTTATTACTTTGTCTGGAATCCTTCACAGTGCAACATTAAACCTTTCTATTTGCATGGAGACCAAACCAGAGCAAGTTTGTCAAAATGGCTGTTTTTCTAGGTGTTTTTAAAAAAAAACAAAAAAACAAAAAAACACCTGTAAGTGAAAAAAAAAAAAAAAAGAAAAAATCGAAACATTGAAAGGTGGCGATCTCTACTCTGCTAGATCTCGATGATAAGGCGTGCACATTTAACAGCCCGTCATGTGGCAGTAAGAGCATGTGGTGCTGAGGATGATTTACATTCTTGTTTAGGAAAAAGCCTGAAGCTCAGCGTCTCTTTGTCTCCTCATTTGTTTACATGTTTTAACTTAAATCTGCACAATTTGACTAAAACTCCAGTGTCTCTGTTCCTCTGCCTCGGTGCCATTTGACCACTGTCCCTCCTCTCTCTCAGCTTCTCACCCTTTCTCCTCTTTATTTCTTGTGCTTCTTATTATTAAAATCCAATGCAGTTATGCAGTTATGGAAAGTAAATGACTATTGTCTCATCTCATGTGTTTCAGTCAGTAGCGGTATGTGATAGGTTTAATATGTTGTAAAATATTATACAAACTCCAAACTTTAAATGTGAATTTCTCCAGAATTATTGGTCCAACACCAAATAAAAACTGCACTGACCGTGACATCCTGTGCTGTTTACCTGAATACCACATGACATCCATAGAAACAAGAAGGTGATGGATGAGAAACTAGAAAGTTACACAGTGCACCTTTATCAAAATAGTTGACAAAAATAATGTATCCAGAGATTCTCTGGTTTTTGAGGGTGCAGGTGCAGAATAACAGCCACACCTCTGTTAGTTTACCCCAGGGCAGGTGTCGCTTATGACCACCCAGTCTGTGGAGTGAGTGAATAATGCAATGTAGAGCTCCATATTAGTTTAGAATAGTCCTGGTCACCACCGCCCTCATATAGACTTTCTTATATAGACTACTATGAATCATTTATATCAGCTCCCCCATATTCACGGGTTCACACACTATACAGATGTGAGATCCTCTGAATTTTCATTGCCACACCTTCTATGATTCAATTATTACAGCTAAAATTGACAGACGTTCTCAGGCTCTATCTGCTCGTGGTTAGTTATCTATTATCTCCTACAGTGGCTGTTTAATTCCCTGTGTAGTTTTGGTGCATGACTCATCAGACATTCAGCTGTGGTGGGAACAGCCTCGCTCTGTGGCCCCGAGCAGCCAAATGTGAAGGTGATCAAATAAATGCATTTACCAGGGAGACACTCGATAGTTTGGGTGATATTGATCTGTAGATCTGTGTCTGTTTTGGATAGGAGTCCTGGAGACATGTTGACCTGGAAAAACGCAAGAACTGGCTTAAAAGATGAAAAGAATGCAGAGGTTTGCAAGTATTAAGGCAGATAAGAGGGAGCACAAAAAATCTGATAAAGCGCAAAGGAGAAATGAGATACTTCAATTGTTTTAAAAGAAAAAAAAAGTCCTTTAACACTTTTGAGCTTTAAGCCGTGTTAGAATGTTGTTACCTCCTCACGCACCTGGAGTAACGTTTTGTTGCATTCACACATATTTCATTAAACCTTTATTATTAGTCTGTCTACATCTCCAAAGCTCAAAATACCCTGTTCCACTTTGTCTTGTCACGAAGAAGTAGTTTTCCAATTAACAGAGTAACTTATACCTTTAGTTCAGTAGAGATTGGAAATTCCAGAGGTTGTTTGTGTGGTAATCTTGTGTGAATGCAACAAAACACAACTCCAGGAAAGCACTTGTACTTGCCTATCATGAAAAGGGACTGTTTTTTAGTCTCTTAAAAAGGAAAAAAAACTAGTAAAGTAGAAGTTATTGCTCACTTTCCCAACACATCCCCAGGTTCCTAATTATTCTCTGTGATTAGTTCATAAGAGCTTTTCGCAAAGTTCAGAGGCCAGAGAGTAGAGCTGCAATCAGGGTAAATTAACGCTACCATCAGACAGCACAGTGGTCTTATTTTGACTCTAGCTTCCTCTAACTGCTTTTATATCCATATTGTACTGGGTCAAAACTAATTTTACTGTACTTTCTTTACGGATCCTGTAGTGATTTTTGTCCATGTATAACAAAATGTTTCTTGCCCCAAACACAAAATGTTTCTTGCCCCGGTGCACGTCCCATAATCAGTGCATGCTAGTTGTTGCATTATGACTGCAAAGGTTGTGACAAATGCTGAAAGAAGCTCATTATAGTGAATAATTAGGTTGCTCCAAATGCATAAGATAAGTCAGGACTAACTTTGGAACCACTGCAAACCGTTTAGAATGAACTAGCTCCTTTTTTAAGTAGGTACAGTGTTCAAATAAACATCTAAAACAATACTGTGTTTTAAAAGGTGAGAGGTGCTATAAAAAAAACATGTAAACAGTAGTTGCAGAGGCAGATTTTTTTAGTTTGTGTAGGTGGAAATCTGACATTGGTGGGATATAGGATCTTACTGTATCTGCCTCCACATCGCTAAACTGATTCATCCTCATTTCAAAGGCCTACAATCTGATCCATGTTAACTTAAATGCTATTAGTATTTTTTCTCTTCTTAATGAAGGATGAAAAACCTTGGAGAGCACCATTTTGTTCTGGTCTGTAAAGGAAGACGGTATAACGCTGTATAGAGCAACATCGAGAAGCAGTGACTGTTCAGGACTGTAATGAAAGGGTAAAAAGAGTTTTGTGATGTACTTGAGTGACAAAAGGAATAGCTAATATATCATTGAAAGGATGTTTATAATAAAAAAATGATACTCAAGTGGCTCAGAAGGGACCGGAACTATAAACTGTATAGTCATAATGAACTATATAACTGGATCTTCGCTCTTTTGGTTATTGCAGTTTCCTTTTGCACCATTCATCTCAAAATAAATGAATACAAGGCCATAAACCAAACTCATATAATACAAACTCATTTTTAAGCAGTTATTTTCCAGAATTTTGGACGAATGGATGGCTCTTGGCTAGAACTAGCACCGGGAGCTGTCCGTGGTGCTGAAACGCTTAAGAATAATCCGCTTAGTTATTTTTTGTCTCCAAATATTGTGATAAAATATGCAAAAAATAAATTATGTAACTGGATAGTTTTAATTGTGAGAAAATATGAAAAAAAACCATGAGTGGTACTTTATTTTTTTGTTAATAAGGATTTGCAATTTGATCATCTCCCCAGGAGTTTTGTGAAGATTTTTGTAATAATATTTGCGCTTTTTTTTTGGTAATGAAAATATAATATACTTTTTCTCTATTATATAACTCAAAGTATATAACACGGATTAATTAAAGGGCATATACTATCTATGTTATAATGTTCCTCAGCAAAACATACTTTTGTTTTGTTTCATTCACACAGGCACATGAACCCAGCATATTTAGATTTCTTCTCTCAAACAGGAAACAAGTGCTCCACTGTGTTTTTAAAGTCAATACGTCACAAGAATCGTTTGGATAATTTCAGACCTAGAGGAAGTAACAACATTTTAGACTTAAAGCTCACAAGGGTTAATTTTACAGGACCTTTAAAGTATGGTAGTACCACACTATGATAGTAAGTAAACCAAATAGTAAAGAACTGGTGGTAAGCTGCTTGTTGTCAGCCATTTTGTGTGAGACCCAGAGCTCAGGTGTGCAGGATCCGTGCAGCTCACCTCGCTAACGGTGCACTTAGCACCACCAGGGGCTCTACACATCATCAAATTGAATTCTTTTAGTTTGACTGTATGAGCCGGGGCACTGAGGCGGCTAGCTCTAGCTGTGGGTGTATTTTAAGGACATCTTAAATTTTGGCCCTAAAGGGAAGCAGAGATACAGCTCCAGACTAGTAGCTTTAATAAGGCCACTTCTGAGTGGGCCTTATAGGGAATGCCTCCTCTGTTAAAAGAATGAATGCAGGAAGACTTGAATTATTTACCAGATGCCTTGGTGCCACTGCGGCCTGCTGCAAGAGAAAGGATTTTTCTGCAGAGGACTTGCAGTGGAGGAATAGAAAGAGGATGGAGGGAGAGTGGAGGAGAGGAGTAGAGTCTAAAAACAGACAGAGGCAATGTTCCCATCCCAGGGTATAGTTCAGAACAGAACATCACGCTTTTATTTGCATCTGTAAACTTTAGAAACTGCTCCACTTTGGGGGCCAGGCCATTTGATGAATCACTGCTGAAGAGGGCAACTGGAAAGCAGTGGATGTTAGCTAAGAGTCCAGTGAGAAAAACATCAGTAATTTGTAAGCTGTTTTGTAAATTATTTAAGTGTGATGTTTTGATATTTTAAAAGGTTACATTGCTCTATACTGCAAAAGAGTGGTTTGTTACTCAAAGAAAAGTACTAAATGAATGCAACTGAATACTACAATACACCGTGTACACCATGGTTCTGTATCTTAACCTTATATACTGATGCTTCTAATGCTTCTAGTTGTATTGTTAAAGAGTAGAGAGTACTTCTCTTTGTTACTCAAAGAGAAGTACTAAATGAATGCAACTGAATACTACAATGTTGTCTTGTACATTATCTTAACTTCAAGGATACTCTTTAACAATACAACTAGAAGCATTAGAAGCATCAGTATATAAGGTTAAGATACAGAACCACAGTGTACAAGCAAGACTATGAAAAGACTTGAAAAAGACTTGTTTTAAAGGTGGACTATGTAACTTTTTTAGTAGAGGATTTTTGCTTTGCATGGGATCTTCCAAAGTATGCCATTAAAATATCAATATTTACAGAGACTACACAGTACATGTTGTTACCTCCCCAAAACACACACCTACATGCATTTAGTTTAATTCATACTTGCTTGAATAATCTTAATTTTAGTCAGTTTTTTTCTTTCACCAGCAATCAGCAATTATCCAAATGTTGTGAAGGTTTATGGAGTTTAAAAACACAGTTGAGAACCTGTATTACCACATGACATCACAAGGTGGAACTGTTTTCAGTCTAAATATGTAGGATTTGTGCGCTAAACTTGTGTGAATGAAACTAAACACAATTCCAGGTATGTTTGTGAAGAGGAAACCTTATAACATAGATAAGAAAACAATGTAATATGTCTCTGAATGTAGGTTTCCAAGAAAGAAGATGCCAGGTCCCAACCATCTGGAATAACACAGCGTTTGAACTATAGTGAACCAGCTAGTTGAATCTAACCCATTATAAGCATCGGCACGTATCTGCTCGCCATCAGTTACATGCAGTCACGCCGGGGCCTTTTCTTCCCCTATCTCCTGCTCTTTCTCACTGTCCGCCTGATAAGGGCACCCCTCTACAGCGGCGGCCTCCACGGATCACTCACCTCCCTCACTGGAAAGGTCTCGCGCTGCCCAAAGTTCACCTCATGTAGGAACCAATCATTCTTGCACTTTATCTCCCCAGCGAAAAATGATCCGAGTGTCACAACGGTACGGCCCCGCGCGACCTCTGACCCCGGGCGTCATCCAGAATCTCAATGTGGCACTTTTGACTTAAGAGTGATCAGATAACCGCAGATCTACTATGTGTGTTTTTTTTTTTTGGAATGCATTTGATTCTTGACCAAACCCGCTATCAGACCAAAGGATATATTTGTCACTGATGGGGGCTGTTTGACACTTCAGTGAAATATCTCCCTGTGAAATCTGCTCTCGTAACTTTTCTATATTGTCATTTTGGGAACACAATACAGCCACTGTCCACGCGGCAGTCGCAGTGATAAATCTTACAGCGAGTGCAGAGTGTTCCCTGGTAAGAACAAAAGAAGTCAGTAGATTTTGGACTGGTACTGCCTGTCTTATTAGGAAAGAAGTGATTTATAGTGTATGAGATGTTATTCAGAGATGCAATTAACTGTAACTAAGAGTGTACAAATAAGGGTTTGCAAATTAAAATGAATGCTTACATGTTTAAACTTAAATTATACTTTATACTGGTGGCCAATGGGCTGTTTTTAATATATACATGAATCTGATATTTGTTTTTAATAACCTATGGTAATTTAACCAGGAAAGCGCCATGGAAATTACATATATATTATTAGTTTGAATACAACTCCAAACCTCAAAATGTTCTGTGGAGGTAGTTTTCAAGTTAACAGCTAACTTTTACTTTTAGTTCAATAGAGACTGGCAATCCCAAATCTGAAATTATCCACATCATTCTAGGAAATGTATATGGACTGTATTACGTGACATCACAAGGAGGAATAGACTGTTTTCTGTTTCTGAGAAGAATTCAGTCTAAATACGCAGGGTTTGTGCGTTAAACATGTGTGAATGAAACAAAACACAAGAAACACATTATTACATAGATCAGAAAACAGCATAATATGGGTCCTAACGTGCACCAAGCACCAGAAAAGTTACCTCGTGCACCTTTAATAGGATTATCATTTAAACCACTTACATAATTTGCTAATAAAGGAGACTTTTATCACATCTCTCATCTCTGCTGTTGTGCGTACTGCTCTAGCCATAGTAACTGATGCGCTGGCACAATTTGCGTGTCACTGTACTATGGGGCGACCCAACTGACAAGACTTCCTGCTTTGCTGCCTGGGTAATGAGTCATCCCAGCCCTGGAGAAAAACAATCTGGTATTTTTAAACTGCATCCTTCAGCTCTTCCTTTCTCCCTGGAGCTCTGAGCTTGTACAGATCCTGGTGCCTGGTAATATGGATGCCATTTCTGCTGCAAGTGTGCTAATGGCCCTGAGACAGTAAGGGGGAATAATAAAGGCATTAGAGGGGTGTTTAGAGGGGAGCGCTAATCATTTGGGGCAAAACTGATTGGTGCTTATGAATGCTCTGTGCACTGTAATCAAACACCAAAAGTGTGTCACGCTAACTACAAACTACAGACACTTATGTTCAGGTTAAATCAGAGGTTAAATGAGAGAGAAGGGGACTCATGGTAGTATAGTTGTTCTTTGATATATATGTGCTCTACTGCAAAAATGACACATATAATAAATAAGTAGTAAATGTAGAGAGCTGTCAGTATTGTTTAACTAGACATCATTGTATTGTAATATATTTGCTAGCACCATGGTAACAGAACAGTGCAGATTAAGGACAGTGCAGTAAGAAGAAGTACAGCATTTTGAACTACTATGCCAAATACAATTTTCATATTGTCAAGAGTCTTAGACGTAATTATAGGAAATGAGGGGGTAGAGAATAGGTAGGTTTGGATACCAGGAGAGTCTAGAAAATTACATCATTATGGACTGTGTCTTGAATATAAACTACTTCTATTATGCATACAACTACAATATAATACTTCTTTGCTTACTACTGCTACTACTACTATTACTACTACTACTACTTCTACTACTACTACTGCTACTACTACTACTAGAACATGAAAAAATACCAGTAGCATCCCTCCTAACAGAAATCAGGCCATTTTCATTACAGTATTAAAATAGTACACACAATACTTTGCTGCCTCAACAACTTTCAGTATACTACAGAAACTTCTGGTGTGAACAACTTTAGATACTATAGTGTATGTAAGTGGAGCCCCCCATGGTTCTGTTCCAGTCAGTGCTCGTGACAGAAGGGTGCTGGTGCTGGGGAACAGGGGGGAACAGTCCAAGCTCAGCACATTTGGCTCCATCGCTGTCAGGTGATACACTGAACACTATCACTGCTCTTCAGCCAGGGGGAGGTGGATTTCCTGTGAGAACGGATCAGGTGGGATTACGGCCTATTGCTCTCTTCTTTTTGTTGTTTTGCACCGGGGCTCTGTGTCAAGCGGAGCCAGCAAACATGTGCATAATGTGAAGTGGCACACACACATCAGCGGCTAATATGAATGCGAGGCACGGATACGGCAGCACCTCAGCCCTATATGTTACCACAGCCAATCAATGCACAAGAATGAGTCTAAAAGAGGATTAGTGCTATGGCTGTGATGGTTTCTTATATGAGGAGGTATCGATGCCAAGTTCACAGTGACTTCTAGACTGCGTAAGCCCATGTGGAAAAGTGGTTAACAGTCATGGGTTTTCATTACATGCACATTACCATAAAGAATGTTCTGTTCATTCAGGCACCACTTGTTTGCAAACAAATAATTGTGTGGACGACTAATGAACTAAATAAATTATTTTAAATATTTGATCCATGTCAGTAAGTGCATGCAATAAATAAATAAATGGTCCTATCATGATAATTTCTATATCGACCTGTTGTTCAATATATGAAAGATGTAACAATTTTGGATTCAGTATTTATCGTGTATTCATTTTCCTTGCACTACTGGGACATTTTTGGTTACTTTTTGGCTATATGATGAGATTTAAACCATAAAAAGTTGAATAATAAATTCTATGACTCATTACAGATGCAAACTATGCACTAAAGTTTTTCATTGTGCTGTTTATCTAAAGCAGCTCATGTTTTTTTTTTTTTTTTTTTTTTTTTT
>JACN01070812.1:0-11022 GCA_000787155.1 Scartelaos histophorus
TAATAATAATAATAATAATAAAATACTGTCCAAACATTTTATGAAATCATATATTTTTTATGTATTGTTCAGTATAAATGATTATTGTGTTATTGCTAATTTTGGTGCTAAACGCTAAGGTTAAATCGCTAATGCTAAAAACTAGCTACATGTGCTGATGTTTTCTACTGAGTCTCTGGTGGTCGAGTGATGCCGATACAAATGATCCCAATGAAACTAATCCGCATTTTCCCGTATTGGAAGGAGCAAAGCTAACTGGTGGCACTGTTCCGTCTGAGACTCTGGTACTCAAGTCAGGCTTTAATCCGAACTTTCTGACCAAAGTGAACAGACTTTCTTGGAACTACAGTGGAAATCTGCATCCTGCTGTTAAATTAGCCAACACCTCTTCATTTAGTCGCTTTAAAAATGAGTATTTGTGCCTAATGTATTGTATTTATTTATTGTATAATTTTTATTTTATTTCTTTTGGTATTTATTTGTGCAGCACTTCGGAAACTGTTTTTGAAATGTGCTACAGAAATAAAGTTGATTGGATTTGCCCCTCGCTCCTCATCCAAAAGACCCCGTCCGTCCAAATGTGTGCAGTTAGCATGCTAGTAGTTGTTAGCATTAGACTCTAAAACGCACTCCCCTCTGTCCTCTGAAAGTTCTTAGAAACGCATCTCGGTGAAGAATTAGGATGCTCAGGCTGCGTGAGGAAAAACTTCGGCCCACTGCAACAGTTTTTCACATTTTTAAGACAGAAAAAGTTGCATCAGCTCGACAGATCAAAACCCAAATCAACATTAAAATTCAAAAAGCGCCGCAGACGCTCCTATAAAGTTCACGCTTTTCTCTTTGGAGATGTTATTGCTTTGTCTGAGATGTTTCACAGTGTGTCATTAAACCTTCTTATCATTACCGGGCCAAATTACTGGTCAGATCAGTCAAAATGTCGAGGTATTTTTGAGCTGTAAAACCATCTGTATTTCGAGCATGTAATCATCCAGATAAATGTAAGGCAGAGCTGCTTATTGTCATACCGTGGAACAAGCTAAATCGGTAATTTCTTGAGTAAAAACAGAACTCAGATTAAACTAGTTTGAGTAAAAGCTCCACCTCCTGCGGGGAACGTTGATGGCGTCGGCTGCTAAGTACCCATTAGCTCGCGTGTGTTCTCGAGCAGGAGTTTACGCTCGCGACGTGGCTCCTGAAACTGGATTTCGGTTACCATGAAAACCATCTCTCTCGCTCTCGTTAATACCTCATCGGGCGCGTCCTAGTAGCCCATTCCAGTCAGTGTGAAGCAGATACGGGCTCTTCTCGGGGGCCCTCAGTCTTGACTTAATCAGACCGCGCTCACAGGAATAGTACGGGGCCATATGGCGCTACTGACGGCTGCCTCCTCATTACGTACCGGCTTCAACAACAACCAGCAGCTTTGTTAAGGACCCATTACGAGGCTCGGGCTAAAAATAAGCAAGTTAAAGCAAAGAGCGGCACTAAAGCGTCAACTATGCAGAAAAGACGGCGCGTAAACACATCCTAAAGGAGGCTACGCGACGGTTGCATCGGCAAAATCCACGTGACATTTTAAAGACTTTTCAACATTCCGCACATTTAATTTTAATGTGAATTGTGTAACTGTTTTGGCGAAGTGGAATACTCCCTACGACTGTACAACAACTCAGCCTTATGTAATATAATACTCCCTACGACTGTCCAACAACTCAGCCTTATGTAATATAATACTCCCTACGACTGTACAACAACTCAGCCTTATGTAATATAATACTCCCTACAACTGTCCAACAACTCAGCCTTATGTAATATAATACTCCCTACGACTGTACAACAACTCAGCCTTATGTAATATAATACTCCCTACAACTGTCCAACAACCCAGCCTTATGTAACAGATAAGACTCCCTTTAACTGTAAAATTCGCCTTCATGAAAGATATAATACTCCCTACAAATGAACAACTACCTTTATGTAACAAATAATGCTCCCTACAACTGTACAACAACTCAGCCTTATGCAGTATAATACTCCCTAACACTGTACAACAACCCAGCTTTATGTAGTATAATACTCCCTACAACGGTACAACAACTCGCGCTTATGTAATAATAATACTCCGTACAACTGTACAACAACTCAGATTTATGTAATATAATACTCCCTACGACTGTACAACAACTCAGCCTTATGTAATATAATACTCCCTACGACTGTACAACAACTCACCCTTATGTAAGAGATTACTCCCTACAACTGTACAACAACTCACCCTTATGTAAGAAATTACTCTACAACTGTACAACCTTTCTATCTTCATTTTTGTTTTGTAAAGGTAGTTCAACAAAGGAAAAAGGTTGGAGACTCCTGATCTATGGATTTCTATTCATACAAAATGAGAAAATGGAAGTAAACCATTAAAAAAAAAACAAAAAAAAAACTTTATAATTCTAAGTTTTGTTCATTCACTTCATTCTTTCTTAGAGGTAAGATCCTGCCGTAGCCACAGCTGCCCTGGGCTAGAATGAGAAAAACGAAGCTGCCGATCTGCACCGCTGGCTCGACCATCAACCATCGCTCACACGTATTTTCATACTCGGCGAGTGTGTGAACAACAGTTTCTCCAATCTCCTGTTTAAATTTGACATTTCAGAACAGTTTTGACCCAGTTTACGGTTCATATCTCAGAAATGACTGAGCTTATCCATATGAAACAAAACCTGAGATAAAGTTCAATGTCTTCTGTGTTAGAATAATAAATAAAGTGATTTCAGAAAGTACCGCTACTTAAGTCCAAAGACGTGAGCTTTAGTTTTCCTATTATTTAAACATGATGCATTTTTGTTGCTTTCGTTTTCACATTTTTAGAAGCAGAAATAGCCGAAGCTGCCGAAGCTGACTGGGTGAAGTGTCTTGCCTAAGGACAGAACCACATTTTCTAAAGCCACCGATGCCCCAGTGTGACTTTAGAAATACTGAGAGCTTCAAAGATCAGATCACAACATCCTGGAATCTCTAGTTTAAAATTGAGCTGATCCAGTGTGGAATTTTGTGGTGGAATTTTTGGAGATATTTTAACCTGGTTTATGGTTCATATTTTTGTAATTTATCCACAAAAAAGAAAAACTGGCACAAATTCAATGTCTTCTCTATCAGTTGTACAGTTGTAAGTCAAAAAGAAAAGATAAATTGGCAAACAGATTAGGTTTAATTACCATTTCGTGGGTGCATTTTACGTTGCTCTCACTTTATTTTCACTTATTTTAGCAGAACAGATAATATAATAAATATAAAATAGACCTTTTGAAAAATTTTAAACAAAACAACAGAACATTTAAAATTTTGGAACAGAGGCAGCTGGAGGCAAAAGTCAAGTTGAGCATAATGCAATTGTAATGGGAAAACTAGGATTAATTTCTGAATATCACAATTTACGGAAAAATCAGGGACAATTTCAAAAAGTGAAAACCTCTGAGATCCATGTGAATGATTCAGAGCCCAGTTTAAAAACATTTACAATTGTGTTTTATTTGTTTATTTGACATTATGAGATTACGACCCACGCTAAGCATTTTGAGACTTCACTGGACAAATCCTCACAGAAATCTTGAGTTTTTTCACTTCATCTACAGATATATTACACATTTTATCATAAATTTGACTTTTTTAGGGTTAGAAAACTGTATCCTTCTTAACAGAGAAGCAAACTAAGGGGGCTTTCACACCTACACCATTTAGTCCGCTTGAAACGGACTAGAGTTCTGGACACCTGTGAATTCGGTTCGTTTGACCTGGTGTGAACATGGACCAGTTGGATTTGGTGCGGACCAACGAACCGCACCGAGACCCACGTTTGGAGGTGGTCTCGGTTCGCTTCCAAACGGACTCTAGCGCGGTTCGCTTGTGGTCTGAATGCAACCCGGCCCCAACTCGGCCCACTTTGTTTTGCGATTGCGCTTTTTGGTCTACAGAAGCTTCCGTCGCACGCTACGTGTAGTAAGTTGCTAACTTTTCACTTTCGTTTCCGTGTCAGGTTTGGAAACGACATGAATCGCGGACAAACGTATACCTCAAAATCATGATCAAACTAAATCAAAGTATTTTTGTATAGCTCAAAATCACAATCAAAGCGATAATTATTTCATCACAAACTCACATGTATCCTAATTCTATAAGGATAACTAGTTGAAACATAGACTTACCGAAGAGATTTGCGAAAAAAATCTCCTAAAGACAAGTTGGTTCAGGATTAAGAAGGTGGCCCGTTGTCTGCGGTAATGTCTTGATATGCGTCGTCTCCGTGCCAGCAACAACCGTGTCGTATTGCATTGCTGCACGTGCCACAGCCAACCGTGTCGTATTGCATTGCTGCACCCGCACCTCATGCTGAAAAAGCTGCAAGATTTGGGCACGCAACTAATTCAAAATAGTTGCTTATAATGTCAGAATTTTGAACATTCTGATTTGAAAATGTCTATAAAGTTCAGGGTTAAGCATTCGTAGGTGTTTTCAGTCATAGTTTTATGTGAAATTTTTGTAAAAATCTAGTCAAAAAGTACACAATTAAGTACGTGACTGAAGTAAAATCACTACTACTAATGAGGTAAGAATAGAACTACATAAATCCAGTTCAGTATTATGAGGCTTAGACGTCGAGGCGAGAGTTGGAGTATAAACTGCTTTATCCGCAGAGTCCATAAACACTCTCGAGTCCGTATTGTCTTGTACATAATGTATTTTCGAGCTGTTGGTGAACTCCAGTGTTTTTATTGTAAACTAATGTATCTCCCCACAGACTGAGTTTGCACTATGTGGATAATAAACATCTCGGTGTCGCTGTTAGACTAGAAGGCCATAATAAGTTCACTGTATTACTGATACAGCCCCGGGCCTCAGAATCCTCCGCTCTGCACACAGCTCGTCAGCTCTGCACACCGCCCCTCTGCTTTTTTGCACACCGCCCCTCTGCACAGCCCGGGGTCAGGTTCAACTCGTGCGATTTACTCCAGTGAACAAGCGCTGTAAAATAAAATCTGATTTACACCGAGAGATACGGGACTACAGTCATTTAATACTCCCTACGACAACAACTCAGACTTATGTAGCAGATAATACTCCTTACAACTGTACAATCAACTCAGATACCTGTAATATAATACTCCCTACAAATGTACAACTACTCAGACTTATGTAGCAGATAATACTCCCAATGACTGTACACAAACTCAGACTTATGTAGCAGATAATACTCCCTATGACTGTACAACAATGCAGACTGATGTAGCAGAAAATACTCCTTACAACTGAACAACAACGCAACCTCATGTAGCAGATAATACTCCCTACAAATTTACAACAACTCAGACTTCTGTAATATAATACTCCCTACAAATGTACAACAACTCAGCCTTATGTAACATAATACTCCCTACAACTGTATAATTTGCCCTTATGAAAGAGATAATACTCCCTGCAAATGAACAACTACCTTTATGTAACAAATAATACTCCCTACACCTGTACAACAACTCTCTCCTATGTAATGGATAATACTCCCTACAACTACAACACCTCACCCTTATGTAAGACAAATTACTCCCTACAACTGTGCAACCTTTTCTATCTTCATCCCTACAAATACAACAACTCAGCCTTATGTAACATAATACTCCCTACAACTGTATAATTTGCCCTTATGAAAGAGATAATACTCCCTGCAAATGAACAACTACCTTTATGTAACAAATAATACTCCCTACACCTGTACAACAACTCTCTCCTATGTAATGGATAATACTCCCTACAACTACAACACCTCACCCTTATGTAAGACAAATTACTCCCTACAACTGTGCAACCTTTTCTATCTTCATGGAGATCTCTGGATTTTTTTGTTTTGTAAAGGTAGTTCAACAAAGGAAACTATAATATAATACTCCCTACGACTGTACAACAACTCAGACTTATGTAATATAATACTCCCTACAACTGTACAACAACTCAGACTTATGTAATATAATACTCCCAATGACTGTACAACTCATACCTATGTAATATAATACTCCCTACGACTGTACAACAACTCAGACCTATGTAATATAATACTCCCTACGACTGTACAACAACTCAGACTTATGTAATATAATACTCCCAATGACTGTACAACTCATACCTATGTAATATAATACTCCCTACGACTGTACAACAACTCAGACCTATGTAATATAATACTCCCTACGACTGTACAACAACTCAGACTTATGTAATATAATACTCCCAATGACTGTACAACTCATACCTATGTAATATAATACTCCCTACGACTGTACAACAACTCAGACCTATGTAATATAATACTCCCTACGACTGTACAACAACTCAGACTTATGTAATATAATACTCCCAATGACTGTACAACTCATACCTATGTAATATAATACTCCCTACGACTGTACAACAACTCAGACCTATGTAATATAATACTCCCTACGACTGTACAACAACTCAGACTTATGTAATATAATACTCCCAATGACTGTACAACTCATACCTATGTAATATAATACTCCCTACGACTGTACAACAACTCAGACCTATGTAATATAATACTCCCTACGACTGTACAACAACTCAGACTTATGTAATATAATACTCCCAATGACTGTACAACTCATACCTATGTAATATAATACTCCCTACGACTGTACAACAACTCAGACCTATGTAATATAATACTCCCTACGACTGTACAACAACTCAGACTTATGTAATATAATACTCCCTACGACTGTACAACATATGGTCCTTATGTAACAGATAATACTCTCTACAGCTGTAGACCTTTTCTATCTTCATGTAGACCAAATCAGGCCAAGTTACGGGTCAGATCTGTGGAGAGGCGACCCCGCTCACAGTCAGAATTCCTGTTTTTCAAGGTATTTTTGAGCTATAAAACCACCTGTAACTGAATAAACATAAAGTAGAGCTGTTTAATGTCACACTGTGGAACATTCCAGGCAAACACATCTCCATAGAAACAAGCAGGTGACAGACCCCGAAGCAAAAAGTTACACAATGCCTCTGTACATACACACATATGCATCATTATGCCTTATTTGACACAGTCTCTTGATATTTTTGCTATTTATTGAGGGTGTATTATTAGCGTTTATGTATTTTCTTTTTTTATTATATTAAATTGTGATGTTTGAGCCACTGTGTCCAAGTAATTTCCCTTGTGGATCAATAAAGTTTGTTTAAGTCTAAGCGTATATGGGATAAAATTACTTGAAACATCCTTCAGGACTGTCTCTTTCATTCACATGTTCATGCACTGTCAAGTTATAGTGTATTTTTTTGTATTCTACGTCTGTATATTTATGGAAAACATCTGTGTGGGAGCATGGGTGAGGCAGGCTCGTGTCAGAATCGCACCGCTAACTGTGCCGAAGGTTCGAATCGTGCCCAGGAGAGATCATTATAGATTACTCTATCATGTATGGATGACATATAACTCCACCCCAGGCGTGTTTTCAATAAGGAAACAACATTATAACTCAGTAGAAAGTCAACTTGCGATTTCTCCTGGACGCTATTCGAACCCTCTGAACCTGCAAAAATACGTAACCTACGCTTTTTCACGGCCATTTCCCATAAATATTCAAAAGCAGGATACTGAACTTTGCGCTACAACTTCACAAACCTGACACGATGCAGTAGTTTCATTCTGTTGTGTTGCGATATATATAGTGACTTAGCTTATTTATACTGTGATTTTTGGCAAATATAACAGTTTCAAAACAAAAAATATGTTCAGTTTTGGCAATTAATCCCCCATAACAGTGTAATAGCCTCTTTAAAATGCGTAATCCAGGTTTGACTCACAAATTTTCATCAAAACACCCGTAAGATTGTTAAAATTCTATACATTTTTCACTTGTTTTTGCACTTTTCCGGGTTTCAAATCTGACTTTTTAATTGGAAATCGTGACATTGGATTAGGGAATTGTATAGTTTTTACCAGGCAACCATAATGTACACTGCGCCAAAACTTCATAAATGTACACAGAAATTAATATTTGCCAAACAATTATTAAAAAACTACCTTTATTTTGTGGTAAATATGTTTAAAGAAACAGAAAAATGTGTATATAGATGGTAACTGTCACAGTTTTGGACAGAACTTTTCCTATCGTGGTAACAGAACTCGACTTCCTGTAACTTTCCAACCCATTTTTGTACTTTTATTCACAAATTGCGTCTTAAATCAGTCTGAAACTATAATCAATATTAATAGTAATATAATACTCCCTACGACTGTACAACAACTCACCTTATGTAGTATAATACTTCCTAAAACTATAAATAACGGTATGACAACTCAGGCTTATGTAGCAGATAATACTCTCTACAACTGTACAACAACTCAGCTTTATGTAGTATAATACTCCCTACAACGGTACAACAACTCAGCCTTATGTAGTATATTACTCCCTACAACGGTATGGCAACTCAGGCTTATGTAGCAGATAATACTCCCTACAACTGTGCAACAACTCAACCTTATGAAACAGATAATACTCTCTACAACTGTACAACAACTCAGGCTTATGTAGTATAATACTCCCTAAAACTATACAACTCAGCCATATGTAACAGATAATACTCCCTACAACTGTACAACAACTCAGCTTTATGTAGTATAATACTGCCTACAATGGCACAACAACTCAGCCTTATGTAGTATAATACTCCCTACAACGGTATGACAACTCAGGCTTATGTAGCAGATAATACTCCCTACAACGGTATGACAACTCAGCCTTATGTAGTATAATACTCCCTACAAATGTACAATAACTCAGCCTTATGAAACAGATAATACTCCCTACAACTGTACAATAACTCAGCCTTATGAAACAGATAATACTCCCTACAACTGTACAACAACTCGCGCTTATGTAACAGATAATACTCCCTACAACTGTACAACTCAGCCTTATGTGACAGATAATCATCCCTAGAACTGTACAACAACCCAGCTTAATGTAGCAGATAATACTCCCTACAACTGTACAACAACTCATCCTTATGTAACAGATAATACAACTGAGCCTTATGTAACTCATCCTTACGTAGTATAATACTCCCTAATAAAAAGGCCTCCGGTATATTTCTATAGCAGCTTCATGCAGACACAGACACAGTGATTAATCCTCAGATAAATAACTGAATTAATGTTTTGTTTTGACGGAGCCGTGTTGGACCATCACACCCACAAATCCGTCACTGATGCCCTCCCCTGACCACTCCCATTGACTTTACATTACATCAGTGTCGCCTAAAGGTCACAGTGACGACGCCGCGTCTGTGTCGGCGGTGATTCGTTTTGGTGAAATGCCACACGTGTCCGGGAATTAGCCGCAAACGCCGCGCACTGTTTAAGGGTTCGGCTGCCGAGAGAACGGGGGCGGTAATGTGACGGTGATTTTATAATTCAATCAGTGCAATTCATTTAGAACCACTCTGCTGTCAAACTTTGTTCAGCTCCAAGACTGGACAAAGGAAAATCCCTCTCTCTTTTCAGATATTCATGGTCAATATAAACCACGATGCATTGCGAGAGTCGGGAAAACAACGGCGTCCAGCGGCAGGTGTTTAACTGGACACAAAATAAGCGAATGAAAATGATAAAAGCGCTGGTTTACGGCACTGCTGATGCGCGATTATGAATAAAACGCTCTTAAATAAACCGTAAACTGGTGTAATGGTGCCAGGGTTCGCCGTTAACCTTCGCTCCAGCTGCTGAAAGAGCGAAAATTTCCAAGTTTCAGACAAAAAGTGAATACTCTGGTCCATTTATGTGAAATCAAAAACGTATCGATCCATAAACACTTGTGTGCCACTCGGATCTGATCGTTATTTATGACTAGAAATCGAGTTTTTTTTCACCAAGACGCCAAAGTCACGTGACCTGAATGTCGTGAGGAGACGTTAAAGGCGATAATCAGTCACAGACAATATTTTGAGGATTCTTCAGTCCTAAATATTCATCGTTCTGAAAACCAAGGATGGTACACTATGGTTCTTCGTTTATCGTGGGGGTTATGTTCCAAAAATAACCCGCAATAGGAGAAATCCGTGAAGTATTCAGCTTTATTTTGTACAATTATATGTGTTAAGGCAGTAAAACCCCTCATCACACACTTCATACACTTTTCTCACACAGGAATTAACATTTTCTAACATTATTCTCTTGTTTAAACACTCTCAAAGTTCAAACCTCAGTCGTGATCGAGTGGCCGAGCTGCTTTTTAATTGTGTGTCCTGTCCACACACCGACAGCCGCTCAGACCCGCTCAGATCCCCTCAGACCCGCTCAGGTCCATTCAAACCCGCTCAGATCCGTTCAGACCCCCCATAGACCCGCTCAGACTCGTTCAGACCTGCTCAGATCCCCTCAGACCTGCTCAGATCCCCATAGACCCACTCAGACTCATTCAGACCTGCTCAGACTCGTTCAGACCTGCTCAGACTTGTTCAGACCTGCTCAGACTTGTTCAGACCTGCTCAGACTTGTTCAGACCTGCTCAGACTTGTTCAGACCTGCTCAGACTTGTTCAGACCTGCTCAGACTTGTTCAGACCTGCTCAGACTTGTTCAGACCTGCTCAGACTTGTTCAGACCTGCTCAGACTTGTTCAGACCTGCTCAGATCCCCTCAGACCTGCTCAGATCCCCATAGACCCACTCAGACTCATTCAGACCTGCTCAGACTCGTTCAGACCTGCTCAGACTTGTTCAGACCTGCTCAGACTCGTTCAGACCTGCTCAGACTTGTTCAGACCTGCTCAGATCCCCATAGACCCGCTCAGACTCGTTCAGACCTGCTCAGATCTCCTCAGATCCCCTCAGATCCGTTCAAACCCGCTCAGACCTGCTCTCCTAATCCGACATGTGCAGGTACCTTCACTGTTCTTCTGTATATGTGTATAGCTCCTGCTCATGTTAAAGAGGCAGA
>KN517463.1:4600-37566 GCA_000787155.1 Scartelaos histophorus
TGTGTGTGTATGTGTGTGTGTGTGTGTGTGTGTGTGTATGTGTGTGTGTGTATGTGTGTGTGTGTGCGCGCGCGTGTATAAAACGTCTAAAAAAATGTGAATTGTCAGTTAGGTCTGGGTTAGGTAAACTCACTGACATCTTAAATGTACAATCTGAATAGGTATATAGTTTGCAGAGAGGGAAGGGCAGCTGTAGGCAGAAGGTGGAGTGAACAGGGATAGTGGTGTTAGTGATAGCACTATGGTATGTGTGTGCTTATCAAGGAGTGGAGAGTGCAGCTCGTATAAAGTGAATAGGACTGGATGACAAAGTGAAGAATTAGTCAAGTAACCAAATCTGCCTAAAACAATATGATTTACAAAATTCCACACCAAATATGTTTAAAGTAACACCAGGTAACTATCTGGAGGTGCCACATCACCCGCGTGATTCCATAGAAATATTAAGTTAAAACCATACTGAATATTCTTCATGGAGAATAATACATTTTCTGCCATACTGAAGAAACATCATTGCCTTGGAGACAGAGGAGGAGGTCCTCATCCAGGTTAAATAAAAGTCAGTTTTATCAAGATGCAAGCCCGTTTCACAGTAAAGAAGCTTTTTTTTCTGTGTTTTTTAAGAGCAATAATGTAAAGGGCTTCAATACTGCAATCGGAACATTGATTTCAGATATTTACAAGCTTCAGTTGTGCCTGAATTGCCTAATTTGCATACATGATCTGATCAGCACATATGACATGACATAGATCACCAATGGAATTATTGTCTGTTATATTGTCTTGAAGTTAGAAGACAATTTCTAAATGCACACATGGAACCTTGAGCGAAATAATTGTTAATGAACCTGTGGGTAACGGAGGCGGAAAGGTTTGAGCAGCTCCACAGCCTCAGCGACCTCTCCTTCACCAGTGCCTAAAAACAAAAGGATTTTTACACCAGTTTGCAGAGTGAATAAATCTGCAATTTAATTAGGGCTGAGAAGTACCAAGAATAATAGTTAAAAATGTGTAGTAGCAGAGCAAAAGGAGAGCACACAGCATCGAGCGCAGGTTCATCCCTGTGGCACCAGCCTTGAGCAGTGACAAACCAAATTCCTGAAGGAGAAAATGCAACACATCAATTACAACCTTCACCAAATAAGTTAGTATTTCAATTTTTTTTTCAATACCTTGTCTCCAGAGAAACCAGCAAACTCCAAGAGTCTGAGTATCCGAGGAGGAAACAAAGAGAGGGTCTGTGAATAAAATTGGTGATGGGTTAACATTATAAGCTTAAGCTTCAGCCTACACCTTTTCGGTCTGTGTATGTAAAATATATATAATATATAATATAATATTTTGATTGTGGAAAAGGTCAGAATATGCCTGTGACAGAAATAAATTAAATTCAATTAAACAACATTGACATTTATTAAAGATGTTGGCTAATTGATAAAGAACCGGCTCATACCAGATTAAAGGCACCTATTCCAAATGAGACCCCTCCCTCTAAATGCAGGTGGCTGGCTCCTCTCTGACAATTATGGGAGTTGATGAAGGAATGTAGTTCTCTGAGGAGCAAAGAAATAGAAACTATAAAATTATAATTCAAGCTCATTTTGAATTGACATTGAAATTAAAAAAAAAAATTACAGCATATATAGAGATTTTTCTATATGTACTATGTAGTATATACTACCATATACCACATACTGTTCTGACATTTTCAAAACATGATCTGAACAGTTTAAGATGGCCAACACAGAATTTTAGATGTACTTTTGAATGCATTCTATTTAAATCTATAGTGGCTTATTCTACCCACATCCTACATCAGGCTCAGAGAATCAAGTGCATGACTTACTTGTATATCAAGTAGCTGTTCCGTACTTTGATGCCCCCTTTGATAAAGCTGACCATACTTTCATCCTGCAAATATGATGATGATGTCAGGGCAGGACATATGCATGCTTTATATTGTTACACCTCAAGCTTACATATGCACGCCTAAAAATAACTTTAGTCGATGAATTAGATTTACAATATCAGACCTGTAGGAAGGTGAGAGCTGCTCTTTGTAGTTGACATTCAGCATAACACACTTCAGCATGGAGCTGCACTGCGGAAAAAAAACAACAAAACAGTACACACAGTAGGACAAGATTAAGATAGTTCAGGCACATAAAGACGTGGGATGCTGAGAATGGAGAGGCAGCAAACACAACACAAAAAGATACAATCAGTAATAAATGAAGCTAAATAAAAGGGATTGAACAATCCTGTGGAAAAAAGACTGGTCTTATGTAATTGTTTAAGAATAAATCGGATCTACAGACACATTTTGACAGCTGGTGTTGGTGAGTTTACCTTCAGACAGAGAATCCCCAGTCTTACTGCTCAGACCTGGAGATTTTCTTCGAAACCTGAAATAAATAATTATAAATTATTGTCTGCAAACTTGCTCTGATCGATAATGATATCTTAATTGCTTCTTTGCATATGTGGATTATGCAAACACAGTCAAATTGCTGATGTATGAGAAGCATGAAATGTGAATGCAAATCTAAATATACTTATGAAAATGTGATCCTTGCCATCTCAGAGGAAGGGTTATAAAGCACTTTTATAAGTAATACAAGTAAGTGACTGCAAGTTCACAGAAACACATTCAAAATAGTACCAGAAGTCCTTTTTGCTTGTGATGAGTCCAAAACAGAAGATATTGCAGATTATGCCGATCAAATAAAACTTGTTTTTGAAAAATCATAATTTGTCTCAAAGAGTAGTTTGAATGTCTCTTGTATTTAGCAGTGTCATTTTAAACTTCCAAAGTTTGCTCTTAAAATTAGTGGCAGCTTGTCAATATTTACTTTTACATTCTGACTAAATATAGAGTGAAATGGATTTGCTGTGCTACTGATTGGGATCATATGTAATAGGTTAAACATATGAATCTGTCCATAGAGGTGCATTAGCCACAAGAATAGAAAAAAATAAATGTGGAAACACTTAATTGATAGCTGTAAATCTCCATTGCTTTACTATTGGGAACTAGTCAGTACTAGTTACAACATAGGACAGAGCACTACTGGCTTGACAGCTTTGTGCTTCTTTAAATAAAATGAGTTGATTTCAACTAAAGTTACTGTCACTACTGTACACTTACTGGCGGCATAATACAGTATAAAGCCTCAGTTGTGTGGGCATTTGCCCAGGCTCACCTCTGGCACACCTCCTGGGCAGTCTTCATGGTGTTTCCAGCGTTAGTGATGTCGTCATGCTGAAATGTCATCATAGCCTGCATTTCCAGCACTGTGGCGTAGATCAGGGCATGGTACATGCTCTCATTCACTCTGCACCAAAACACATGGCCCCAATCATGTTAAAAAAAAAACAAAAAAAAAAAAAACACCTACAGTCCACACTCATCCTTTTCCTTTTTATCACAAAAAGTACAAACTTCAATTTAAAATGAGTTTTTCGAATTGACTTTTTAAAAAATATACATTATACATTTACAAAAAACGTAATGCATAAATAAAATAACTGTGTAACTAGTTACATTTTATAATGCTAATTATTATTATTACATATGTTTTTAGCACAAACATAATAATATTAAAGTAGTAAATGACAAATGACAATGTTAGCCTGAAGTATATATTGAAGTACATATGATATGACCATGACTATGTCATGTCTGCAGTTACAGTGAGCGAACTGTCTGCCACAGTTCGCACAGTTAGCCCGTGTGTGACATTTCCCTGTAGGAGAGATAAGCCTCGTTATTCAGAGCCCCCTCTCCTATCTATCTCTCCCTCTCTCTCTGTCCTTTTTCCTGTAGTGTTTATTTTGCACTCAGCACTCCTACTCTCTGGACTGTTGATTCACCAATACTTGTTGGGCGTCATCTTTGGTAAACACTTCATATCCTGGAGTCACTGGTGCAACCCGAGGGCAACCCAGCAGACGCTTTGAGGAACTAGGTTTGCACAGTCCGTTCCTTACCACAAAGCGCTCTTATCTTTTACCATTTGTGCTGACATCACAGAAGCAGGCCAAAACCAAGTTAACAGTCTATGCTCTAGAGGGTTGCAAAAAAGGCTTACCTTGGCCTAAGTCTGTCTAAGCTCTCATTGAAGTGGTTGTTAAGGAAGAGGTCCAGCGCTTCCATGCACTCATCCAGGCACTCTTGGAGGGTCATCTGTGAGGGGCTGCAGCAGACACACAAAAACAGTTAGCTTAAGAGCCAGGATGTTGCTAAGAGAGGGCTGAACAACTAGGAATGTGCACTTCAAGGCTCAGCACATAGAGGAGGAAGTAGCCTTAAGTGAGAGTCCAGAAACCCTTTATAAATAGTGAATTTAAGAGCTACATATTGCAGTGACATATGCAGAGTTAGTAATAAATGCTTTCCCAGGATCATACAGAATCCATGTGCAATTCCAGTTAATTCAAATTTCCAAATATCAAATATCCATATTTAGTCAAATGAACAAGGGGAAAATCAACCTTTTACCTGCCCTTAATGACTATAAGACTTGTTTTGGAAAGAACTTTGCTAATCACTTTTTTTTGCTATAACTGTTTTCTCAGGAGCAAATGAATGAACAACTCTACCTCACTGACAACTAAACAGATGCATAATAAAAATTCTGAAAAATCACACTGTACTTTCTATAAATGTATATATAATGTCAGTGTGATGGTTTTCAGTCAAGCAATAAGGAGGGTTCATAACCATTTACATATACAGTCTATGTTCATAACACACAGCAAAAAAGATGGACAACAAAATCCAAATATGTTTGTCCTTGAAACATTAACTTGCATGAATTAGTAACTATAATGATGTTAACTTCAATTTGCTTTTGGCTAAAGTTGAGTAATACTTTCTGATCCAAAACTATTGTCTACAAAAGTAATCAAATACACCGCATGATGTAGGCTAGTAGTGGTGCGTATATAAAGTCATAGATGATCTTGAGTTTCATTGTATTTACTGTGTTTCTAGTCGTGTTGCACTCACCTCACTGGAACATTTGCCTCTTTCCCATTGGACATGTTCTCCCCTCGGACGCGCAGACACCTGTAGCAGCGGCAGCGTCGGAAACCAGAAACTGTCCACAAAATCCAGACTCATTCACAAAGTTGATCGCTTATTCCAACAAAACAAAGAAATGAGAGGATGGAAAATCGCGACAAGTTCACCATTCGACTTGTGAAGGGGGCACATTAATCTAATGAGGGGAGTGCATCGACAAACGGAGAGAGGTGAAGGTATCGATGCTGTGAGCTGGCGCATGCGCACTGGAGCAGCCAGCACACGCTACAGTGCCACGCACGCACGAGCCTTAAAGCTCTTAAATCTATGACTTTAAATCCACGCACATCAGATTAAAACTGTCTAGAAACTTTTGGTGATGTTATTAATTCATAATTATAATAATAATAAAAAACACAAAATACTAAAACAAAGTTGTCTAGCTGTCTTATAATGTGAAAACATTAACTATAGCCTAAGGGCTTACTTTTCGAGAAAACGAACAGCAAATACTGGTGTTAAAGGCTTCTGACTTGTTCAGTGCTCACAGTGTGGCATCTCTGCTGCACACCTCAAAAAGGTATCACCACAATCAACAAATAAAACAATTTATTTGGAAGAATTCAAATAGATTACATAAATATGTACATATTTATCAGGTGTCATGCATTGCCTTTTGCTTTGAAAGCATGTAAGTATGTACAGTATAACTGAGTGGACATGGTCTTGAATTAGGCCAAAAGATTAAAGAGACTCACAGATGGACAGCATGCTTCTATTTGCTTTTGAGTTTTACCACTTGTTTTTACAAACTCATGTTTCCAGTTGACATTCAGGGTTTCTGTATTTACGTCTTAAAAACAAACAAACAAACAAAGAAAAAAAAATGCCTTGTGGATAGTAGTCTTTACAAACAGTCCATGGGGTAGTATCTGGATCAGTTTTGGTGAGAAGGTGGATTGGCTTCAGGTTGACTTGATTCTACAGAAAAGGCTCAGGGAGGCAACCATAGCTCCCAGCTGCAGAAAACATACGACACGTGAACATGACATGAGTGTCAATATGTGTAATAAAATACTGTATAATGAGAAAGGACAACTAAACTCCTTTAATTAAGTTAAGGTCGTACCTCCAAAGCTGCTATTCCCAGAGCTACTCCAATGATAACCACACTGTTGTCATCTATCAGCTTTTTAATCTTTGAGAAGCAGCCAGGCACCATCTAAGAGACAAAGAAACAATTAAAAAGTGTTTTTGCTTTACTAGACTCAATTACTCAGCAAATGTATCTATTTTTTTTACAACCGCTTTAAAGTCAAGAGATGTAAAATGATTAGAAGACTGTTTTTTCTCACTTTTTGGAAATGGGTTTTAATCATGGATCATGTCCTCATTATGTGGAAGCACAGGTTAGAAGATTACCCATATGCATATTGCTGTATAGACTTAAGACAGTGGTTTGTGGGTACATACTGCAGTGCTGTTTGAGCTGCTGCCACATGGAGGTCCATTCCCCTCGCAGCACATTGGTGGATATCCATTCTCCAGGTGGTAGGATGAGTTGGTGAAGTCTTTATAGTTGTTATATCCACAACATTTTAACTGAAGAAGTAAAACACATGTTAGATGATGGTCTGAAGATGTGATTTTGAAATGACTTTGAAAGCAGGCCTGACTGTGTTCATAGTGGTGTTCCACAGTCCTGTGATGTCAGAATTCTTCCCATAGTCTGTCTTTATACTCTGAACTGCTGCATGTCCAAACTTAACAAGCAAGCTGTTCACCTGGAGTTATACAAAGAGTGTGAATATTAACAAAGAAACTGATCATAATGTGGAGTTCATCAAGTATTTAAAAAAATATCTCTTACCAATGGTTTGAACACCAACAGCACTATGGCTCCTGCAACTTCAGCCAAAAAGATCAGCATCACTATAATGAAGAACTGTGGAAAAGACATAAAGAGAAGATTGAATCGTTAATTCTGTTGGCTCTACACAAACATGCACATTAGCACTAAAAGTAACAAGTCCATACCAGCAGCAGCATGCACTTGCTCTCCCGCATGGCCCCACAGCAGCCCAGGAAACCAATGATAAGCAACAGGCCCCCTAGTGCTATGAGCAGGTAGCCCACGTTCAGCACCTGGCCCAGCTCGGACGGGGCATTTGGGATCTTCTCCAGAAAACTGAAGATCGAACCACTATCCACTTTTACCCATATGCCCACCGCCAGGATCCCTGCTCCGGCCAACTGAGGAGAAAGGCAAAGGTGGGCATGTGTCATCAGCTGCATAACACTGGTATCTCCCTTTAAGGACTGCACAAGCTTCTAATCAAAAATCAACTGAAGTGTAAACATGGCAAAAGTGTGTTGTAGTTTTTGGATTGGAATAATATCAATGCTTTTGTAAAATTATAAAATCTAAACATTTGCTGTCATTTTGATGCCAGAAACAGCATATTGTAAAATAAACAAATAGGTTATATCTCTTTTTTCCCTCACAAAACACAAGTTTGTGCAAGACCCGTTTACAGTTCAACACTGCCATATGCTGGTTATAACATGTCATAACAAATGGAAATGGAAATGCTCCCTCATGTTGAATTTATTGTGACAGAGATAATTTGCTGGAAAACGTATACATAGAGGACATCATAAATCTGTAGACTAACTGTACAAAATAATTACCAACTACATACATGTTAGAAGTCGACTAAGACTTACAAAAATTATGCCATTGAAGAAAAACAGAAGGAACTTGAGACAACTGGCACAAGACATCTTTGCTGTCAGTTGTTGAACCTATGAAAAAAGAATAAAACTCAGTTAATACACAGTTTTAACACAGTCATGAACAGTGATAATCTGTAGGACATTTTATAAACAAGATATGGGGCAGGGTCAGAACAACAAGAGTGTTGTGTTCACTGACAGGGTACACAATACACTACAGTGCCCAACTAAAATATGGAAACTAGTCGCATGAAACACATAACCAAATGGCATGGAAATCAGCATACGCTTACAACTAGAACAATGCTTTTGAGATATTTGGAAAAGAGTCAAATGTGACAATTTTTGCATGGAAAAACATGTGGTTACTCTGAGTCAGTGACCTAGTACAATTTATTTTGCTGGCATTTGTTTTAGCCATTACAGGGAATTCTAACAGAAAACATCCTTAATATGTTTAGTCAGGTTTAAAGGTGCAGTATGTAGCTTTCTGGGGGTGGTACATCACCTACAAAAACATACTTCAGAACTTTCTCCACGGACATAGATACATTTTATGCTATACTGTAGAATATTCCTGCTCAAATAGGAGTCAGGTTTGTGGAGTTCGCTCAGATTGATTAAAAAGAAAGTCCGAACAAATATTATAAAATTGCGAATATCTTTTAAAGGGATGGAGGCTCAAGCTTCCACCTACAACTTTTCGGTCTGTGTATGTTAAATATAACTGTTTGTGTAAAATGTCACGTACCTTTGACCAAAATAAATTAATCAATCAATCAATTAAGGAAGCATGTTTCTAGGTTCAGTGCAATAAACATAACCAAAATGAAAAAAAATAAAAATAAACATGGGGATTTAAGGTGGTTTAGGGACACAAAATTCAAGTTAAAGTCAGTTTTCAAAAGTTTATCTGCAAATAGGTTAGTTTTAACACAGCAATGGCTATGTTTGGTATAGACACTAGTTAGTTAGTGCACTACTTCTTCATGTAATGACCTAATGTCAAACTGTACATCAAATCATAAATGAAGTCCCCGTATATATTTATGTATGCAGTAAACCACAAGCTAAATACAAAAAATAATGTATGAATGTATTTTTATTAAGAAGGATTTTTTGTAACCCTACAAAATGACATTGCACCAAACAGTTACGGCCACTCTCATGTTTGTGCCTGTTAAATGAAGAGAACAGTAGTCTTTGTGTGAGGTGCCAAACGCAGCACCAAAACAATGACTGAGCTAAAATTCTAGTTGTACTTCAGCCCAGGCTACAAACATTTATTGTAGACCTACAATGTGAAGATCATACATTCTTTCTATTATTATAAGTATCACATTTGAGAGCAGGAAGTGACATGCCCAGGCTGTTGGAGTAAGCTGGTTTCTGTCAAGTTAATAATGTGTTAGCAGATCATTGACCCAAGAACCACAGAGACTAGACCCCCACCACTGTATCCACTGCCTTTGCTTAGCCATCCTCGACAATCTGCACTCTGTCACAAGCAAGTGAGCTATTAAAAAGATGACACGGCAACTCATACATTACTGCATATCTACATTAAACTTTGGAGTACAAGGAGTTGTGAAAGTACTAACAATTATCAATTTAACTTGTAAAGTGTAGTTTGGAAAATTTCCATCACTGGGCTGCTATATTTTTCCTAAGATATTTCTGTAATCTGATTTACCTGCTGCTATTAGCTATGTGATTAACTATGGGCGTTAGACTGAACACAACAGTCACCTAATTAAAGTTGTCCAGAGCCAAGAGTGTAGACTGGGAGCTCAATTTATACAAGCATTTGAAAACAGTGAACCAAACTGATATAATCCCTAGACAATCCCATCCCAGTGGGAAAATGTTAATTACAACTACCACGATTACTTTTTAACAGTGGAAATTGAACAAATTAAACCATTAAACACTCTCAGAATAATGTTATGTATGACGTGTGCATATTCACATATGGCAGCCCACATTAATAATCCTACCCAAACTAAAACTAGTGTACGCTTCACTGTTCCCCCATAATACATTTGATTTTGCCCATAGTGTCCTAAATAAACACATCAATTATCTACCAAATCTCAGTGGAAACATACACCAACATTTTCAAAGGATTCCACTGAGAGCTGTAATTGCAGTCAGGTTTCTGGATACAAAGGGTCATTGTTGGATGAACCGCTGTGTCTTTGTTATGGTCAAATTAATAGTTTGCAAATATTAGAAATAATCGTAAATCAAAGCTTACCTTTATCACAGTTGCACTTTAGAGGCGTGGGCTCTTGTGGCTTCACTATAGAGATAAAACAACAAGTACAAAAGAAACATGTATCCAATCCTTCAATAAACTTTGAATAAACTGCTTATTTTGAATTGAGTTGATAGTTACGGTGTTGATTTCTTGTCCTTGTGTGTTGATTTTAGCCCTGTGGTTGTTTATAGGTGCTGAGGGGAGGGTGCATGGGGAGTGTCCATGAAAGCAGAGCAGCTCTTATCACCATGGAGATGCTCTGGGCTGGTCTTCCCTGGGGGGAGGGAGAGAAAAAGGATGTTCACCTGTCGGCCAGGTCTTTGTACCTGTCTGAATGCACAAATATGTAACCGTATATGGCCACGTCAGTAAAACACAAAAAATGACCTTTGGGTTGTGTTGAGGCTGGTTTTTAATTTCACTTTTCACAGACATGTGGAAATACTGACAATATACACAAATTAAGCATATCAGATAAGGTGTTGTCTATTAGAGTAATAATGGAACCACTAATAAAGCTTTATGTTGTAGTTTTGGAGATATTCTCAGACCTGAGTACTGTTCTTCAGAAGTGATTCTATTCAAAACAAATTTATTAGAAAAGTAGATAACTTGTTTCTTTTTTTTTTTTTTTTAACAATAAAAGTATAGAAAAAATACTCATGTAGCAGCTACAATTTCTACATTAGTACTGATAAGTTCTGATGGTGCCTGTATTGATGCTTAATAGCAGCAGATATAGCATAATAGAAACAGGTTTTGAAGAGGAAGTCTGTTGTCATAGCTACACTGCCCACACTCTCAATGGCAACAAACTGATTACAAAAACATGTAATTATCACATACTTTTTATTAACAACAAATAATTCTGTTACAAAATAATTTATCTTTTGCAAAAGTGTTTAAATACTGAGAGAACAACAAATACTGTAGAAGTAAATACAAACGATATGGATAATAAGCATTTTCCAAAGAAATGAAACAGAAATGACCTACAAAAAGGTCCTTTGGAGAAACATGGGTGGGCAAGTATCAAAAATGTCCTTATTAAAGTCAATAGCAGAGCTCAGTCTAAAGCCATTAGAGGTAGAAATTGAATTAAAATAATGCGCCACATTTTTGATTCATTTTAGAGCCATTTTAGTAAGTTTGTATGGAGTGCTTGTAAATTATTTTTGTTTATAGATAGCTTTGCATTCAAATGCAAATACTACATCTTGTTAAATGAACTATAGCGTGTCTCACAGACGGGAAGGGGGAAATTTGCATCTTTTAATAACAGGCCTAGAATAGATTAGTTTGCATCTTTTAATAATAAGCCTTGAATAGATTAGTTTTAGTCATTGTACAAAATTCAACAGAACTTCGGTAGTGCAAAACATGCAACAAGCATGTGAAGTGGAAATAAAATTATTAATCTACAAGCACCACATACAAGCCAATTAAAAATGTGCTGTATTTTTATTGTTCATGCCACAACATGCTACGACTCTAAAAAACAGCAAATGTCCTGCACAGCTGTTCTTTTTGTCCCTTCCATGACTCCATACTTTTGACCTGTCCCTGTGTGTAAACAGCAGTAGCAGCAGCAGCAGCGGTGTGTGTTGTGCATTTCAAGTCAACAATTTGTCCGGGTGACTTTTCAGCTTGTGGAACTTGACACTTTCCAGCCTCTCAAACCTCTTATGGCAGAAGTCACAGGTGAAGTTGAACTGAGCCTCTGAGGTGTGCTTCTTCATGTGCCAATTCAGGGAGGCCCTCTGTCGACACTGGTATCCACAGATCTCGCACCTAAGACAAACACAAACAAAATCTGTTGGACAAAATAATGTAAAAGAAAATACATATGGAGCTAGGGTAAATTCAGTCTGGAAGTCCAAACTACGCTCCCATCTACCTCACCTTTCTTCAGCGTTTACCTGCTCCTCAGTCTTCATCCCTCACTCCAAATACTCCCCCCCCACTGCTCACCGCACCTCCTCAACATTTAATCACTGGCCAGTCTGCTCAATTTCCCATTTCAGATCCTCCTCCCTAGCACGCCCTCGGCTTTTCATCCTTATTGTCCTCTTCACTCTCCTCACCCCCTCATCATCCCCTTCACTCTCCACAGTCTCACCTTTACCACCTCCTATGACCAAGCCCTGGGGGAAAGACATCCGCTAAACAGCATCTGATCAGCCATCCCCTTCAGCACAGCGTCTTCTGCAAGGGTCTGATTGCCAACGCTAACTTATTCAATAAAACTACTGCTACTTTCTCTAACTTTCTTTTCTTTTTGAGTCTCTCCAGGTTGCAATACGATAACATTTTTTCATTCCAGTTTTGGCAGTGAGTATACCTTTATGTTTATTCAGTGGACCTGCATACAGGAGTGATGAAAAAGGGTCAGGCAAAGTTAAACCTACAGTATATACTTACTGCAGTGGGGTCTCTCCTGTGTGGGTGCGCCTGTGGACCTCCAGATGATTCTTGCGTTTGAACGATTTCCCACATGTCTCACAGGTGAAGTCTCGAACTCCTGAGATTCACAATTACAGTTTTTATATTATTCTCTTAAGCGTAAAAGCAGCCATTTGAGAAATAAAATGAGATTGCCTGACTTTTTTGTCAAATTAGAGAAGTTGTTAGATTGAATTATGAGACTATCCCAGCCAGTTGATTCTCTGTCATGGTTAAACAGCAGACTGAGAGTGGGAACTAAATGGACGGGGCATCAGTGATGTTCTTCATTCAGAGTTTGAAACAGGATACATGCCCTTTAATAAAAGTTCCTTTAAATTTCTATTCTGGGGATGTACCAAGAAAACTATCAGTAATAATAGTAATGCTAATGTTCTTTTAAATAGCTATGAGCTCACCTGAATGGATGATCATGTGCCGGTGCAGATGATTGGACAAATAGAACTTCTTCCCACAGCCTGGATGTGGACACACTTTGGTTCGCCCTTTCCTGTGGACTAAGTTGACGTGATTCTACAAAGAGGAAAATACATAATAGAATAACAAGAACAAATATTGAGCACAACTGAATGTAAATGAAGTTTTACCTGAAAGCTGCTGATGGCAACATACACCTGACTGCAGCCCTCGTACGGACAGTGGAACATCTTCAGCATCCCATCTGCCTCGATCACTGGACCACGTCTACTTCTTCTTCTGATTGTTATTTAAATCATAATAATTTAACATTTGTTATCATGTATCTATATAAAATCTTAATTGACGAAAAAATGTGTAGTTGTTATTTGAAATCAAAGAGTTTCCTGTGCCTATTTTTTCATTAAGCAGTCATTATTGAGCAATTAATTTAAACAATGATGGACACAGACCTGCTCCGGTGCAGATCTCTGTCAGGGCTCATCTCCTGCGGGTCTTCAGCCTTCAGATGAAGCTGCTGGTCACTCAAATCTATATAATATCAATGGGTTTATAAATGTGAATTGTCAACAAATGCAACTGTAAAACAGGGTTTATTTCATAGAGAGGTCAGAGGTCAGATTTTGTTTAGGGTTGCAGATAGTCCAATAATATGGGTAAAGATCACAAAAAAGATTATGTGTAAATTTTACAACTTCAGCAAACTTGACAATAAATTGCTTTGCTCGTTTTTGCGTTCTCACCAGTTGCAGGGTGGTCCTGGAGCATCCTGGTTTTAGTGTCCAGGGGACAGATTTGGTTGTAGGAAACATTTCCAATGACAGTGCATGTGACCTCCTCCATGTTGGTTCCATTGGTCATGTTAAGTTGAATACCCTCTGATGCTAATGCCTCATAGCTGGGGCCAGTGATGATGATCAACTATAACAATAACAAATCAATAAATAATGAATAATGAAATGATTAAAACATTTCAGTTCCTGTCCCATCTATTTAAAGCAACTACAAAAATATCATCATAGCATAGCATCTTCAGCTGTCCTATCCACAGCTCTATTCTTCAGTGTTGCTGTCCTAGCGTAAATTATATTACAAAGTGTTCTACATTCCTTTCCATACATTATCCTACATAGATATTGTTTTTGTTGACAGTACAATAATTAATTTTACCTGTGAGGCTTCAAAACCACTCCTCTGGTCTGGAATCTCACAGCCGACTATGTTGTGTAGACTTTGAGGGTCATACAGGGCGCTCTGATCCTGTACATGCATTGGTGGAGGCACAGATCCACTCAGTACTGACTCCTCATTTATGCTGTTCGCTTTATTCACTAAAGACACACACTGGAATCCCTCTGGCGTATCCCTATGTATTTGCATTTCTCTCCCCTCAGCTGCTCTCAGATCTTCACAATCGTCCTCTGAATGAAAGGCATCAGGGGACCCCTCCATGTCCCAAACTGGGGTCGGCTCGGTTTCTGTTACGGCCCTTGGCGGATCCAGAGAGGCAGGTGGAATCTGTTCACTGGGGTAAGAGTCATGTGGAACAACTGTAACAGGTTCGTTTTCTTCCACACCTGAAAAGAAGAAACAACATCATGTTGTTTATCTAGACGGTCTAAGGTTAATTCAACTGTAAAACAGGACCAAGCAAAACTGTGTAGCATTATGTGGCAATTAAAACTCATGAAAATGCACACATTTATAAAAAAGTATCTGGTTTACCAACCTCAGGAATAAAGTTTAAAAGGTAAGCCACAGAGTTCAGTGTTAGTGAACTGCCTTTTTGTACACATAATACAACACAATTTTGGTTGATGCAAAGAAATGCATAAAAGTATTTTTTTTGTTTGTCCACCTATGTTTTTTTCTTTTAAATACACTTTGACTAATCTTGTAGTCAGAACAGGGCATTATAGTTTTTATTTAGATTTCCAATGTGACACTTTACATCACAAGAATTTTTCAGTAATTTGTAATGAACTATGAGATGCTACTATGAGATACACTATACCTTTTGCTTTTCTACAAGTCCGTCTTCGTTTCCTCCTGCCCACAGACCTTTTAACTTTAGTGACTGCTGTTACCGCTGTGCTCTGCGGCTCCCCCTCCGTATGCCCTCCCTCGTCCTGCTCACAGTCACTGCCCTCAGCAGACTGTGGGGGGTACAGGTACTGTGTGAAGGAGTGACCTGAGTCACACTGCCACAAAGCAACAGTGGTTGAGTCAGGCTGAGACTCCAGAGACCTGAGCTCTGGCTCCAGGGGACAGGTCTCAAAGTGCTCCTGGTACCAGTGGACAAGACTCTGCAGGCTGGACACACACCCCCTACTGTCTGAAAAACAAACGTATAACTGATGTAGACGCTTGGAAACTATGTAGATTATGCTGTGTCTTAAAAGCAGGCAAAATATAAATCTATTGTGGCCCTAGATAATATATGTGACTTGCTATATGTTAGTGTGGGTTACTAAAGAGCAATGTGACTCATCAGCTGTCCCTACCATTTGTGAGTTGAAGTAATAGCGCATTAAGTGCATGACATGACCTACCACTTTTTTGATTTGAGGAATTATCTGCTACTCCACTCTTCTCCCTAAAAACAGAATGGATTATAGCAAATACAGGAAACGAGAACAGCCATGTTAAACGCCACCTTCTTGTGTAGACAGACGTACCCACAGTGCCTGTCCTGGTCGCTCTCTCCATGGGTAGAGTGGAGCAGGATTAGATACTCTGCCAGTCCAGCATCACTCAGACTGGTCCTCCGGCGCAGCTCACTCCACACTTTGTGCGCTTCCCCGAGGTACACTCTTCTAATGTCATATTTCTTGCGGGATTCATGCCGTCTCCTGGCTCGGTCAGAGTCTGTGAGTCTCGGTCGCCCTCTACAGCGCCTGTACACCCCTGTTTCATTCTCCACTTCAGGATCAGAGCCCAGAGGACCCGCTAAATCTACCCCAGCATGCGCCATCTTGGCTACAGCTGATGTTGTGATTGCGCGACGTACCGGAAGTCGCTAGGAAGAGGACGCGTACTAAAATATGATAATCGATATCAGAAAATACTACATTTAACTAAATAATAACCTCATGTTGTGGTGAAGTTAAATTTAGTCATAATATCCATCGACGCTTAATGTTTGCATAAATTAACCTGAATAGGAACTAAAGTACTTGGTGGTTTCCGGGGGCTGCAGAAAGCGACACACCAGCGTGAAATACGTAAACAACCGCGGCAAAATTACCTCGGACGCGATAATTAGATTAATTAATTTGCGAAATATAATTAAAATAATTGATTATGTACGTTATTAAAAAAAGTGATGGCAGACATTTTAGCCCTAGTTTTTAAGACTTTTAGGTCGCGGGCTGAGTTAGCCGCGGTGGACGGAGGGTCCCTCTCTGCCACAGCTCCCACCTGTAGTGCGCTGGTGGTGGGAGAGCGCGCCCTGAGCCGCTCCGTCCTGCTGTTGGCCGCGGTCACCGCTGCCTCCGAGAGCGGCCTGAGGATCATCTTCTTCACCCAGTCTCAGATCCAGAGCCTTCCAGTGGCGCTGCAGACGCGGGTCCCCAGTTTGACTCCTGTCGCTCTCAAGGTAGAGGCACAGAAGTTATCTAAGCTGCTCTAAGAGTGAATTATGGAAACGAGCAGATTGTACCACAAAGCCTCAAACTTACGAGTCAGATAAGTGGAGAGGCAACACTGCTCACAAAAAGAATGTTTGCTTTTCAAGGTATTTTAGCAGTAGAAATACAGAGCCGTAATTGAATATGTGCGAAATGGATACATTTAATCTTATACTGTGAAACATTCAGTCAAACCAAATAGCATCCCCAGTTGGACACGCACCGCCCCACTAGAATAAAGTTACATACTTGGACTACGCAGGTTTAGAGAAACTTGATTGATCCACAAGGGAATTTTTGGGGACACATTAGCTCACTCATCACAATTTGATATAATATAATAACAAAGAGTAAATTCAACATTTGGGCTTTAAATACTATTTGAAAATTATAATCCAATATTATTTCCTTTCTAGAAAATCAAGTTTTGCTACCCCCGCACACTGGAGGAGCTGCTCGTCCAGGTGGCAGGTCTTCACGAGTCTCCTCATTCCCTCCCTTTGCTCCCTTCTCTGATCATAGTGGATGGGTTGGAGGGTTACCTGTGTGCCCCAGCCCCTTGCACCTCCAGTGGTTTACACACCAGTGAGCAGTCCTCTGCAGCCCACCTGTCTGCTCTCCTCTGTGACACTGCCTCCTTTCTTACTCAAGTGCTGGAGAAGCAAGGGTCTACCCATGCTCCCTGTCGCCTTATCGCCTCTTATCAACAGCAAGGCACCTCTGAGCTCAAGGGTGGGGAGGTCTCTGCCGATCCAGTTTTGGATGTTCTTGATCGGTATTTCCAGTTGAGATGTACTCTGGACCAGGACAGGAGTTATGAGTCAACGTCAGGTAGACTTCAGGAGGTTTGGAACATTTACTTGTCCCATTTAGGAATGAAAAAGACTTTCTGTAGCAAGGAAGGTGTGGAGGGCAAAAAAGAACAACGTGTTCAGGAGTGGAGACTTCTGCTGTCACCTGATGGACTGATGGAGTTTAAGCAGACTCAAAAACACTGTGACCATTAGTTTAAAGTTTATGAATTTTGCTTTTGAAAGTTTTAAATGAGAAACATACAAGAAAAGACATTTTACTTTAGAATAGATGTGTAAGTGATTAATTAAATGTATGTTCAAGTGGTGTACTCGAGCATTTATTTACACACTCAAATGTAATAATGAGGAAAGTGATGGGCTGTAATTGGTTTAGAAACTCAGAAACCCATCTAACGTCTACCGTTCTCAAACAGTAATTCATGAACTTTACTGGCTGTTTCATAGTTTTTAATACAAAATGTTGGTAAAAATCACATAGTCTTTATTCACAGTTACATTTAGGTTCACATCATAGAATTAATTATTAATAACATTTAATGTATGTGAAATCTTAACACAAGTAAATAAAATCAACACATGTAATCCATATTTGAGGAACCTCATTTCCTTCTGTACAGAACAGGGATATGCCATATGGACTCTGTGTGAGTCCTTGGTTATTCTCTTTGAACCTCTCATCTTACAGTTTTAGTTTATAAAATCCCAACACTGAGCAGATATAGCCTTGTTTTAACCAAAAGTAGCACTTGATACAGTGTGAAAAAGAAGCTGATATTGCAGTTCCAAAAGGTACACTACAAAAAGTACAGTCTAGCTAAGTTAACATTGCTTGAATTAAGAATGTTTTATTTTGATTTAACTAAATTTCACTTGAAATGTAAAACAATCACCAATGGAACAAGACTTTTTGTACTTAAAATCAGAAAATACATCTTGTTACACTGAAGATAATAAAAGCAACAAATCTTTGCTCTTACAATAAGAAACAAATTACATGTGTTCCATTGGTAGAAAATTTTACTTTTACTTTAATTGAATCTACTCAAATAAAGTAAAAAGGCCTTCATTTATGTTTTTAACTTATCTAGATACTACTTTTTACAGTGTATATCAGACAGACCCCCAGAAAAAGCCCTAATATTTCATTGCTTGATGGAGGCTAATAAGATATGAGTACTCATTACTATTACACCGAGTTTGTTTTAATGCAGTTTCATTTTCTTGATATGTGACAAACTATTTATCACACCAGTAATTCAATCAAATCAGAAGCCATGTTTGATTTATGTATTTGGATCTAATAAGAACTTTAAATGTCCCGTGATGAACCTTCACTACTAAGAGCTGTACAAAATAGCAGTTTCAATAATGATATAATGGCTAAAAAAAATGATGCATGTCAAGTACTAAAAGTGTATGTTGCAAATGTAGTCACTATGTTGTATAGTCAAATGTCCTACTTGACAGTGCTGTACCAGTTGGTTTAAACAAGGTTAATAACGATGCTCAGTAGTTGTCATGAATGTGGTGTTGCCTGGTCAGAAACGCTCTTCTCAAAGCAATGTCATTTTTGTACTCATGAGTGAATACAGGTACTTTACCAATATCCTCCAGTCTGTTCATGGGGCTGTAGTCCATGGATACCCCAGAGTCAGCCACAGCCATGTATGTGTATCCGGGGGGTTTGTGGGCCCAGTCTTGGTTGGAGTATTCAAAACTGGACTGGGACGACAGCTGGCCCGACCCAGAGCCTAAGTCTGAATGAGATTCTCTCTCTTTACTGGAAGGGAACAAAACCTCCAGAGGTACGTTCTCCACTGGGACTCCATGTTGCTCATCCTCAATGTTGTTGTTGTGGCTCAGGGTGACGTAAGTGTCCTGAGACTCCTGTGAGTATGGGACAGGGTGCTGCTGGAGCGCTTGTAGACGCTCCATGAGCCAGTGATCATGTGACTTGCCCGTCCAGTCCTCACTCTGAAGAGAATCTTCTCTTTGCAGAGGCATCTCTATGTCCACTTCTGTCTTCACCTCCTGAGGCGTCCTGCGGGCTTTAGGGGGCAGAGGGGGGCACTGCACCAAGGGGTTCACAGGCAGCTCGGACAGCACCTCAAGAGGTGAGGGGCGCTCCTCGGGGTAGAACACGTTTGTGCTCTGCCACACATCTCCATTGGTGTGTCCTAACCACTCCTATCACAAAACAGAAGAATGTATGTGTAACATGAGCATGGAAAGGTGCAATGGCCGAAGAGGCTAAGAAAACAAATGCCTTTAGTGGGGGCACTGAGTCCTAGCATTTCCAAAACACCAATATTTGAATGAAAATATAAGTCATTTCATTACCTGGAAGTCCCCACCATAAATGGTAAATAAGCCCTGGAACTTGTTTTCTGGAGTTGGAATAGTAGGCCAAACTTTTTTGATGAAATATCTGTAAACAGTTAAAAAAATAATACAATATACTGAGATTTGCCTGAACTTAGTTTCAGAAATAGTTGTTAATATTACAGACCTGCGATGGGACACTAGCATTGTGAGAGACAGCACCAGGAGAATGAATGAGATGATCACAATAAGCAATATGATGAGTGGGTCAAGAGCTAGAAAAATGAAAAAAGTAATTCAATTCAATTCAATTTATTTTTGTATAGCCCAAAATCACAACAACAGTTATCTCGGCGGGCTTCACAAAATTGTTAAATTAGCAAACAGAGATGTCAGAGAATGAAACAGAATAAGAAAATAATAATAATAATTAATAAATAATTCAAAAAGCAGGCAAATAGATAAGCAGTTAAAGCAGCAATGTCCTTCTGTCCACCTGCAGGGGGCGTATCAATGAAGACCGGGTCACTCCATGCGCTCCAGTAGCCGCTGTAGCTGATACCGTCCAGATTCACGCGCATTTGGACCTTGTACTTGGTCCCTGGCTGAAGACCTGTGAGAACCATCTCTGAAGAAGCATAGGTCACCTCCACCTTCAAACAACACACTCATCTCATAAAAGCACACATTATGGGTTTGTTTAGTAAGGTTTTTAGTACCTTCATGATGTGACTGTCCAAAGAGGTGTAGGAGATCTCGTACTCCATGCTATCATCCATGTACTTTAGGGGAGGAGGAATCCAACTGACGTTGACCTGTCCCGGCTTTGCGCCGTTGCGCACCGTCACATTCGCAGGTGGGTCCAATAAAACTATAAAGAGATAGACACCATAAAACTTACAAATGTAATGTTATGATAAAAATGACAAATGCTGCATTGTTGTAACTACAGGTTCTCTCGATCAGGATAGTGCGATTGTGGATGAGATTTCCATCACGCATCACTTGAATGTCCATTTCCACAAACATCTGGGTTTGGTTTAGCTGACAAACGTACAGTTTTCTTCCAGTTGTGAGATGAAATACCTTCAGCGGGCACTTACTGCTCTGCTCATTTCTACAACAGAAAGAGGTTACATAGGGATTATTAACACAATATACAAACTTTGGCCTATGGTCATGAGTCTGGGCTTGATTGGAAAATGATGACAGTTTGAGCTAATATGATACAACATATTTTCTCGTGCCATTATGAGCATGAGCTTACTGGTATGTGTATATGAAGGAGTACTGGTCTATAGAACCGCTCATCTCATCCTCCTCCCAGAAACATGTCAAATCCCTCTTGCTTTCTGCAAAACATTTGGGGTTTTCTGGCTCTTCATGAAGCAGCATGGACACTGGAGACAGAGAGAAAACCATGTGGTCTGTCTTGCATCACAAGTCTTTATAAAATGACATTACTTGGATCTTAAGTGATTTTGCTTTCACAACATGCATAAGTCAAAAAAAAAAATCTTAGTAATAAAACATTTTACACCCAAGATTCTACAATGCATCAATGTTTGGCACAACTTTATAGTAGTAGTAGCCCTTTTTTTCTTAATTTCATGCAGTCTGTATATCTATTTTATTTTATAATAACTATAATAACTCATTTGAAATCCATTAATTTAAATTAAATTTTGTATGGTTTGGATGCCCAAAAGTTCAATCAACCTATTATTTTGTAGGCCTAATTGAATACATCAGTCAGCAGTATGCAACAGTTTACTTTGGACATCATACAAGCCCAAAACGCGTTGCACTCTCACCTTTCTTCAGGAAATCGCGTGATCCCTGGTGTACGTGCGCACCTCCTATGGTGCACAATATAACGTGAACTGCCAACAGCCGTCTCAAGTAATCATGGGCCATCCTTTATTCCTTTTCGAGAACAAAAACGCGTAGTTTTTCCGTTGTTCTCCGGCATAACTGGACACCGGGCTGCTGTTGATGCGCGTGTCTCCGCTTCTGTATGGGGAGGTTTGTTGTTGCTCAGATATTGTGGATAGCATAGCTCTTTGTCGCGGCTGTTGAAGGGTGATAAGGTGAGCGTACGGGGGTGTTTACAATTTACAAGTTTAACAGGAACGTACGCTGCAAATGGGCGGGAATCACTCGCTCATTGATGTTTACAAGTAGCTGCTGCGTAAAGGCGCACGCCAAGATGCTCTGCGCGTAAAGGCGCGCGGAACAGTCCAGTGCGCGATATTATTACCCCGTGATTTAATGTTTATTTGGGTTGTTAGATCGAAAAAGAAATCAATAAGTAGGCATACAATTAGCACTTTGTTTTGTGTGCAACAGTCAAACAGATCAAAATGCACAGATCGTATATTCAAAGTTTATAAATAAGTAGACGGCCCCATGTGAATAACCACAAATAGTACGCTCACCTCTGTGGCTAATGTAGAACGGTTTCTTATCTCTATCGCTCACATGCATGTTCTCTTCGTTTGGTTGACCTTATCAGAGCAGCAGGCGTGAAGTTTCTTCATGAATGATAAGCTACTTAGGGGGCGTAAAAGCCCATCCCCTCAAATGCAATAGCAGTTCTTCATTACACAGCGAATGGCACAGGGACGTTCTAAATCAACGTATTGGTTGTATTAAAACTTTATAAACTGTCTACTTAAACTAAAGGGAGCATGCAAGCATAGAACTGTTCTCTGATAGCTAGCGGTGTAAGTGTTTGTTCTATCCATGTTACTTCTTCATCAAAAACATACCTGCAGTTATGTTTTGTTTGATGCGTTTGAGTTACGCTTTATTGTTAGTCTGTTTACATCCCCAAAGCTCAAAATGCTCTTTTCCATTTTGTGATGTCATTAAGCAGTAATTTGTAAAGTTAACAACTTTTTAACTTCTGTTTTAGAAATTCCAGGGCTGAAATTGTCCGAATGATTCTAGTGAAAGTTTATGGAGTTTAAAAACACAGTGGAGCACTTCCTGTATTACCACATGACATCACAAGGTGGAACAGTGTTTTTAACTGAAAGTAGAGCTCAGTCTAAATATGCAGTGTTTGTGTATTAAACGTGTCTATTAAACAAAGCACAACAATAAAATAACATAGAACAATAATGTGTAAATTCCAATTGTCATGAATGTGTGGTGCCATTGACAGGAAGGGGAAGATGGGGACATTTTTATTGATGGAGGATAATGGTGTAAAGTGGTTTCTCTGGAGATGGAGATAAATATGTGGCATCATGATGTGGTGTCAAAAGGAAGTAAGAAAACCATAAATTACTTTTTTGTGACATTCACCACAGGGTGTGACAGTTGGACTGTGCCACTAGACATTTTCTTACTGTGGGTTTCACTTTCATTTAAAGCTTATATCACCAGGCCAGCAAATACATACATGGTGGCAGGTAGTTGCCAGATTTAAAAATTGACTTATAATACTGTTACCTCCTCAATAACATTCCTGGAGCTCCCTTTTGTTTCATTCACAGTAACACTTTATTATTAGTCTGTTTAGATCTCCATAGCTCAAACTGCTGTTCCACCTTGTGATGTCATGTAGCTGTGGTTTTCAATTTAACAACTGCCTTTTACCTTTAGTTCAGTCGTGTGAAAGTGAAGTTTAAAACACAGTGGAGCACTTTCTGTATTGTCACGTGACATCACAAGGTGGAATAGAGTGTTTTGAGTCTGAGAGAAGAACCAATATGCAGGGTTTCTGTGTTAAACATGTGTGGATGAAACAAAACCCAACTCCAGAAATCAGATAGGGCCTTTTAAATAGTACAATTAAATGTATTTTTGACACAAGATTACAAGGTTATCTAATCATGTCCCCGTAAAAGAGGACACTTGAACATTATGGAAAAAACAATGCTACTCTTACAAATGATGTATTATATGAGTTATGTACTATTACCATTTAAAGCATTAAGAACTGAAGTAAAAATACAGCAATCTAAAGAGGTGCATTTCATATTTAATTTTTATTTACATATTTTCCTCAAACAATAATCACATTCAAAACCTACATTAAAAACATCAAATTTTACCGCTTATGACGGTCCTCAACCAAAATACAGCTGACTCCACATGTGATTTAGTGTAATGACTGATACTATTCCAGAGTTCACCCGGTCCAAGTGAGATGCTATGTGCAATACATTCTTAGAACTATCACGGTTTAGCAGCAGTAGTGACCAGTGAGATAAGTGAACAGCAAAATCAGGGAGTGGTGAGTGACCATGAGAAGTGAAGTGGGATCAGTGTTGTGATTAACACTAACTGACAATCTGTTGCATGCCAATGAAAAAGGCACTGGAGAGTAGACAAAGAATCACTTGGCTTCTTGATTTGCCATGCACCGTTGCAGATGAACATTAATACTTAAAATTACATTCCAGAAATATTCACAAAGCTTCATAAATAATGAGCACAGTATAATTTAGTTTATAGTTTTAAAAATGTGAGCTGCATTTTGATATTTGAGGATATTTGAACTAAGGTTATACACATGCTACACAAATAGGAAAAAGCCTGGAAAGTAATTTGGCATAAAACCTTATCAAAGAGCAAAGTGACTAGCGGGTAAACTGTTGAGAATTACTAAAAGGTCCTATATTCTCTAGGTATATTTTTTATGAGCAAACAGCATTATAACATAGATCACAAAATAGCATAATATGGGCCCTTTAAATAGTCAAGGTTGTTGAAACTGGATGAATTCCCAGTATAAAATTATATTCTAAAGGATTGAGGCTTAGGTTGTGCAAATAAATATTGTCTATCATAATATATCTATCATCATAATTATAAAGGCAATAAAAACACACAGTACAGAACACACAGTAACTTGGATGAGCAGAATATAGACTTTTTTTGTTTTGTTTTGTTTTTCGCCATTTGTCATTAACCCTAAATGATTTATTGTTGTTTTTTAGTGTGGACATGAAAAATTAATTTAAAGAGTTTTCAACTTTGTGCACGTTGTATGGAATCAGAATACACACTTCTTCAATGCATAACGAAGATGTACGGTCACCAGTGAATCTCACCGTTTTAAAATGATGCCTGCTCCGTCCGTATCAGAAAAAATAAAGGGAAAAAAAAATCACAAGAGGGTCAAAAACATGAATGAGCGAAGCACTAATCTCTATTAATCTGAGGTGAGATAAATTTGATTTTACTTGTAAATCATAGGTGACCAATATGCTCCTTTGTTTCACACGCGTCACTGAAAAAAACTAAACTGATTGTACGATCACGTTTGGCCGGGCTTCAGATGCAATGGAGGTCCTGGGGACCAGACTGATATCAATCTGTATAAAAAATACAGAGAGATATTATTCTGGATTTGGGAGGAAACCCAGCACAAACTCCATTCTCAAAGATTTCCAAGGCAAGATCACTACTGGAAAACTGCAAATATAAGGTTACCAACACCTACCTATATAACAATAGACTATAATAAGGACGCCAGGATTGGTGCAGGGCACTGCAGTCTGGTCCAAGGGGAGTGGTTGGCATCAGAGGCACACAGGATGGTTTGGGCTCCACATGGTATCCCAGAGTTCCCAGGGACCCTAACAGGAGCAGCCGCCCTGGTTCTCTGAGGACATGTCCTTCAGGTTTTGGGTTCTGTGGTTGGACATAAGGTTCATGTCTCCGTCCATGCTCTCGTTCATCTTGTCACAAATGACGTCCACCAGTCGCTCAAACACCTGCTTCACGTTGATGTTGTCTTTGGCGCTGGCCTCAAAGAACTGGAAGCCTGTAAAGCATTTTATATTCAAATACATATCAATGTGTTGCAATGCCATTGTAGATTCATGCATAGGGCTGCACCTACACATTATTTAAGTTAAGTAATCAATTACTGTAGTAAGTGGGGTTTTTTTATTACTTAACAAGTCAAATTATTATTTCTATTGTACACAAATGAGATTTCTTAGGTACATTTTTTTAAACCAAACTATTAATTTATTTTTCCATAAAAAAAAAAAAACAAAAAAAAAAAAAAAACACAAAATACAAAATACAAAATACACACAGACCTTAAGGTATCAACAAAACTACTTACACATTTTTATTATTTTAAATCAGTCTTTGCATAAAACACTATTAATGAATCAGTGTAATTGTCAAATAAATTGATTCCCATCTCATTCGACGTCGTCTTTGAGTTCTGGACAGTTTGATGCAGAACCATTTTGTGTATTTGTCATTATATAAAGGTACCATACATTGAGAAAAAAAACACTTATTACTTAATTACTAATTTAAATGTAGCTAATTACAGTTATAAGTCATAGTCAATTATAAATACAACTGCATTTAATTTTTAAATGCTCAAAAAATGTAAATACTCAGTTCCAGAGTATTTATAATGAGTAATATTGCACTTCTGCTCACTATTGGACTATTGAGCTACAGAATTTCCTGTGTTTTCTGTTTGACTTGTGGTTGAGATGGTGTTGAGTAATTACCTAAGTCCTCTGCTAACCGCTGCCCGTCCTCTGTTGGGATGAGCCTGTCGTCTTCTAAATCACACTTATTCCCCACGAGGATCACCTGCGCGTTGTCCCAAGAGTACGTCTTAATCTGAGTGGCCCTGTAGCAAACACACCAACAGCTCATGATGCATTTTTTTCTGTTTCTTCTGCATTTTGCAATTAACTCATTAAAGGTGCAATATGTAACTTCTCTGATGGAGTGTCTGCCACCTACTCGACATAAAGCACCTTTATAAAATACATATTATTTGAAAGTCAAATTAATATCAGTACTTGCGCTATTTGAATTTCAAACTCTTTTTTTTATATCACCTTCTTGAAATGTATTTAAAGGTGCACTATGTAACTTTTCTCGAGGAGCGTCTGCAGCTCTTGTTCTTGTTTCCATGGAAATAAGACTGCTTTGCCTAGAATGTCCCAGGGTATTATGAACGGGGGTCACTCTAGAGATTTGACCTGTAACTTGGCCTGGTGGCGTCACCCGCTTGTCTCCATGGAACTTTCCAGACAAAGTACCCAGGGAGAAAAGTTAAGTAATGCACTTTAAAATGAACCAATCACATTTCATTGATTGCACATTTTTGACACACATTTCAAAACAAGTAAAAAAAAAAAAAAACAATGCCAGATCAGATGTTTGTAGAAAGATTTAAGTTCTGTTTTCTCACCAGTCCTGCACAGCGTTGAAGGAGTCCTGGTTGGTGATGTCATACATGAGGAGGAAGCCCATAGCCCCTCTGTAATAGGCTGTGGTGATGGTGCGGTAACGCTCCTGTCCCGCTGTATCCTGAAAACACCACTTATGTGAGGCACCACTCGTCAACAAGAAACACAGTCTATTCTCTCTTTCCAAATGCTATACAAGGATCACTCCATGATAAGGAAATTTTTATCATGGTAGTATAAATATTGTCAGGTCAAGGAATGAAATGTCAGGGCTTCTTATTAAAAGGCAAACAAACCAACAAACTGAATTATAGAATCAAACTATTTCTGGGCGTTACACTCATTAATATGTCCTGATAAAGCCTTATGTTCCTATGTTTTTTTCGACACCTTTCAAAGAGATATGAAAATGCCACCTGCGCCTCCACTTATCTGCCTCTAGATGGCCTCTGGATACGCACACAGATGTCTCACTGCCATGGAACTGGTTTAGTGTCACAATATACACTTTGTGTAACTATTCTGGTACAGTTTTTAATCCTATGTTGTGATTTTACTCTATAATTAAACTTGATACTATACTACTACAATAATACTCTGATTGGACCATTATCAGAATGGATTTTAATGCTGGTATTCAGTATTCTTTAACTAAATTAAATACATTTTCAAAGCATTCTTGTTTATTGTGTTGTCATGAAGCCAGTGTCTCCTGTGATTTCAAACCAGGACATAAGGAGGTTTAGGGAGAAGGTCCAGATAGTGACTTTGATAGTGTGATTTCCTCTAATTTGCTTTTTATTTTCAGATTATTGAAATAACATGTACATAGTTACATCTGATATGAGTAATCTGATCTCTCTTGTTCACACATGTGCAGATTTTAAGTAAAATTATGCACAAAATGGCAACTAATATGGCAGATAAGTTGAAAATAAAAGAGAAAAAGTTTTGTATTTTAAAAAGTGTGTCCTCGGGGGTTTTGGGTGACCAGGTTTCTCCTGGGCAAGCACAGTTTTTTTATGTTAATGTACCCGCTGTTTTCTGAGAAAGAGAGTGGGATAGAGTGATGAAGGATGGGAGGGGTGCAGGGATGTCTAGGTAACGGTTCTATCCGGGCTCATGAATGTTCCATTACGGGCAGCTGCTGTGAGGCTCAAATCAGGAACGTCTCTGAACTACTAATCTGGCAAAAATCCACCTAAAACATCTCATACTTTTTAATAGTATTTGCTGAGAATAGACCCTTACTCATTTGTGACATATTTTGCTATTGCTAATTAGAAGCAGAGGCACAGGACAAGCACTCTCTAATAAAGTGGAAGTGTATTATTCATAATGTGACTCTGTTCCCAGTGGTCAGTGGCTCTGATGTCAGCAGCTCCGTCTTAGTCTTTAAACACGCGTCACTCACCTGAGTCTATTTTAGAACATGGACCATTTTTCCCCTGACAATACATTACATGGTTAGTCTCTTGAAAGACAATAGACCATTTCTTTACACATAAGCATTGTTGACAGTGTGCAAGACCAGAATGATGATCAATCGGACTAAAAGAGTTTTGAAGGGCCCTGTTTATGATGGGCTGCTTTCTGATCTCTGTTATAATGTTTCCCCATCAAAAACATACCTGGAGTTTTGTTTACTTTCACTCACACAAACCCTGCATATTTAGGCTCAGTTCTTCTCTCAAACAGAAAACACTCTTCTGTTCTACAACTGTTCTAACACTTGTGATGCCATGTAGTGCTCCTCTGTGTTTTTAAACTCCATACACTAGGATCATTTCAACTCTGGAATTACCAATCATTACTGAACTAAAGGTAAAAAGTAGCAGTTAACTTGAAAACTACAGCTTCATAACATCACAAGGTGGAACAAAGCATTTTGAGCTTTGGAGATGTAAACAGACCATCCATCCACTTTCTCCTGCTTAATCCGTCTGGGTCGTGGGGGCAGCTCAGACCCAGACCCTATGAACCCCTCTGCAGGTGGTGACCCACAGGAGGGAGGAACTCCCCTATGGTCCCTGATTGTAAACTGTTCATAGGGTGTTGCATGTTTTTGGTTGATGGGGGTAAAACAGACTAATAATAAAGGATTACTCAAATATGTGAGAATGAAACAAAACATAAATGCTTTAATGAGGTAACAGCATTATATAATGACTTAAAGCTCATGTGAGTCAGGTGTGTGTAATATGGGACCTTTAAACCATAGACCAAGACTAAATAAGCATGGGTACCACCTAGAGCAGAGCAATTTGAGTCGTCATTACCAATAACGCTCAAAAGAAAGGTAAAAACCATTCTATTCTGAAAGGTATAGGTGCCTCAAGGGCCGGGCTGCTCCTCCCCTTTGCTCTGTCTCATTCCCTAACTCATTAGTTATGCTCTTCTCATATTCTGGGATGTGTTTGGGCAATGTATAGAGGAGAGTAGATTATTAACATGGCGCCTAGAAGGTGCACACAGCCTTTGAATACTGTGGAACTGCAGTGTGCGGGCCAGCTGCTGATAGGGATTTCCTCTGCTTTTAGATGCAAGGAAATGCCAACTTTCTTAGTCACCAATCAGCATTAGCTGTTCTATCAGGCCCGAGCTAGAGCCTTTATTACAAGAAGGGATGCAATGTACAATGTTCAAATCACATTTGAGCATGTTGTCACAGAAGCCGCATTGCATTAGATTTTTGTGGGAAGTATGTGAGTGTCTGAACAAATCACATTTTAAGTATTCTTTACCGGTGCTGTACTTGAGGACTTGTCTGCAAACTGTGATCTACAAATAAACTTGCCCCACATACATAGTTTAAGAGAATATTTATTATGCTAGTTTCTGTGTTTTTAATCTTATAATATTATCTCCTCATCAAAACAGACTTGGGGGTTTTATGTTATTCTCAGTTTCACCTTGTAATGTCATGTGGCAATACAGTGCTCCACTGTGTTTTTAAACACCACAACTTCAAAACACAACTTTTGGTATGTTGTTGATGAGGGAACAGCATTCTAACATGTCTTAAAGCTCACAAAAGTACATTTTGCCCAATATAGGACCCAATATAGGAGCTAGATCTTCTGTTGTATGGTTTTCTTCTATGCTGTGCTTTATAGGGCTGCAAGAATAATTACAATTGAAATTATTAGGAAATCACAAAGGCTGCAATTTTCTGAAGTACCATGATTTCCTTACTGTGCATAAAAACTGCTAGCCCTGTGAATTTGATGATTGTATTAGTTTGTGAGTTCATATTTCAGTTGTTTTGTTAATTGACCATTTTTATTTGATTAATGCCTTAGCAATGCAAATAGCACAGTTGAGTATTTCCCTAATTCCCAGCATGTGTCTCACGGTGTGTCATACATCAGCTGTCCTGATAGTGTGTCTATCTGATCAGGTAGTGTGTACAGGAGGTTTGTTTAGGCGTGGACCTATGATTCACACATTTGTACATCACTCATTGGCTTGTGCAGTGTTGGCTCAAGTGAATCACCTGTTTGAACAACCAAGCATAAGTGGAGATACTGTCTGTGTGTGTGCTGTAGGAAATGTGCTGTGGAAAGTTAAACAGACATCTCCTGGAATATGATATTAGAGGGATTCGTTTGGTCAGATTTAGAGCAGAGGTTGTGTTGCAAACATCACTGGTTTGTATAAGACTTAAGTTATAGTGTAGGAAATATTGTAGTGTTGTTCTTGTGCTGAAATGTCAAACTCAATTTTAATACTAAGGAAAAATCTTGATATGCAATACTGATTCCAGTACCACAGTGATCATTAAAAAAAGCATTTTTAGACAATAGAAAGTACATTTTTCTTTACTGGTTCTGTTATAGATAAAGATGTATGTGTATACGTGTTTATTGTCAAGATCATTACTTGTAAATTATACTAGTTTTAATATCAATTAGTAAATGGGTTTTTAATCTCACAATAATCACCAAAAACAACTTCATAAAAGAAATGTAATGTTAGAAAACTGCAGTGCCTAATGGTGCCTCATGTCGCTGGAAACATCATGACAACAGAGTCGGTCTCTGATGAAAAGCTACAGATCACGATAGCGAGAAGTGGATTTTGTTTTTCATTTGTTCCAAACTGACTAGGCAGAGCAGCCAGATCCTATGTGTATCACCAATTAAGAAAATAAAATTGGAGAACAAAACAGAGAGCAGTGGGCGTATGCCAGTGGTGGAGAAAATAAGCAATTACAGATTGCTCAAACAAGCAAAAATCTTGACATACTAGGTCTGCTTTAACAACTCGGTCTAAATTATTTTGCTTTCAACTTCCAAAAATATAGCAACGTCAGCTTCAGATGATTATAGCTATGAAGAATGACCCAGAGCAGGTTGTGTTATGGTGAAGAGTGTGACCATCCAATACTCCAGTTGTTTAAAATGTCTGATACAAGTAAAATGGGAAAAAACAGATATGGCTTTACCATTAGTGATCCAAAAATGTTTTGAAATGATTGTATATGATCCAACCTAAAAAAGAGTTTGCCTGAAGATATAAAGAGGTAATGTAAAGAGGTTGCACAGAGCGTACCCATAATAATTAACTTGTTACATAACTCAGTTTCATAGGCCTGGAAAGAGAGTGTCGTTAGCGTGATCTCATTAAGCTAATAATGAGCTATGAGAAAGTAAGTAGAGAGAGAGCTGCTGATGCTGTGGCCTGACGTGACCCCCTCCATGCACCTGAAGCTCATGTTTGAGATTGGAGCGTTGAGCTGGTCTGAGTTTGTGCTTGTGCAAACACTGCACCAGCTGCCATATCCTCTCTAGCACCAGTGTGATAAGGTCTGCTCCGAGGGCAACTGCAGACCAGTGAGCAAACATCTCCTGAACTTTAAACATACTATGATGTTTAAAAAGAACAAGTTCTGCATGAAATTTAAATAATGTCATTATCAGAACAAATATAGTGAAAGTGTGTGTAGACACAGAGCAGAAAACCTAATGACATAACAAGGTGGACCTGAGCATTTGGAATCATTTCATTTCTTCTGTTGTGAGACATAAGGCCTTTGAACCATTTCAGGGCAGGTTTCACATCTGCCGTCAAGGTGCCAAAGTGAGGCACCAGGGGCCAACAAGCTGTTGTGTTTGTAGGCAATACACTTCACCCACCTAGCCCAGTATGAAAGTTGGTTTTGAGTGCATGATTGGTGGTGGACAGAGGAGCCGATGGTGCACAATGGCAGCCTCGCTTCTGTCGATCTGCTTCAGGGCAGTTGTGGCTACAAGTGTGGAGTTCTAAGTGTCTAGAAAGCACCACATAAAACTGGTCCATAATTATATTCATTCATTATTACTGGTAGAAAAAAATCTTACAAATGATAGATTTAACCCCCCACCATGGCACAAATTTATGTTTTATTTTGTGTTTGTTTTTAAGAAAAAGTAAAATAGCTAATTATACTAAAATTGAAAAAAAATTCAACAAGTCTATAGGCTATACTCACTGACAGCCCAAGACCAATAAATACACATTTTTGTCAATATCACCCACCCTTATTGACAACAAACCTAACCTCCTGATCAAACACGCACAGGACAACTGGAAACGACATGACTCACATTCAACAATGGCCCTAACAGGTCACCACTTCCTGAAGCAACAGCTGAGGACAACTTAAATGACCCATTTATGCTATTTTTAGTTATAATTCTGAGGCTGAAATCTTCAGAAAACACTCCACCTTGTGATGTCATGTAATAATACAGGAAGTGCTCCACCGTCTTCTTAAACTCTACACACTACTACTACAAAAAAGAAAAGGAGCTGTTAACTTGAAAACTACCATTGTATGACATCACAAGCTGGAAAAGAGCATTTTGAGCTCTAGAGATGTAGACAGACTCACAATAAAGATGACTCACACGTGTGTGAATGAAACAAAACACAACTTCAGGTATGTTTTTTGAGGAGGTAACAACATTCTAACATGTGTTCAAGAGCACACAAATCACATGTGTGTACTATAGAACCTTTAATAATGACACACATGTACCTTTTAGACCTCAAATAGTACAAATGCCAACAAACTATGAGGAAATCCTACTCTTACAACTCTACAGTCTGAACGTTTCACCTCTA
>KN517471.1:7113-18425 GCA_000787155.1 Scartelaos histophorus
CCCAGCTTGACTTTCTACCGCGGAGGAGACGTCAGGACGCCCTCCTCTCTGTCTAATTGGCTCGTTTCTCCACAGCGCCCCCTAGCCCGGTGCGTTTTGCTGCGGTCCTCATTAGTTCTCATGGAGCTCTTTTGCTGTTTAATGGCTGGTCAGTTTTCTCTTCCTCCTCTTCGCCGCCGTCTGCCTCTGGTGTGTACGAGCTGTTGGTTATTAACAAACACTTATTTTTAGGGCTGAAAACTCTACTAACAGGCACTTTGGGTGAAAATAGCGCCCAATTACTTATCTAACACTGCTCTCCAGACACTGTGCATTCCCTGGGGGTGTGATGCTAACCGTAGGCACTGTTCTGTCTGTGGCTTTGTTAGACTTTATTCTTGACCTTTATTTTTATATAATCTGATCATAAAGAACTGATTTGGTTAGAAGTCATAATTTGCACATTTTAAATCACAATACTGATGTTAAACAACTTTATAAATGAAATAAGTCTGTAATGCACTGGCAAAGTACTGTTACTTCAATACAAATATTACTTAAGTAGAAGTAAAAGTATGCTGCTTGAAGAGTACTCTTCAAAGTTCAATTTCTTCTTTAGAAAGTTACTCAAGCAAATGTAACTGAGTAGTAGTAGTAGAAGTAGTGGCAGCAGAATCAGGAGCAGTAGTAGTAGTAGTAGTAGTAGTAGTAGTAGTAGTTGTGACAGTAGTAGCAGTAGTAGTAGCAGCAGCACAACTTAACATAAAATCTTGAGTTTACTTGAGTAGTAGAAGTCGTGGTAGTAGGAGTTGTGGTAGGGATGGTAGTAGTAATATCTGAAGTAGTTGTAGTAGCAGTAGTAGTTGCAGTAGTAGTTGCAGTAGTAGTAGTAGTAGCAGTAGTAGTAGCAGTAGTAGTAGTAGTAGTAGTAGTAGTAGTAGTGAGTAACGGAGTACTACCACCTCTTGTAACAGAAGTGAATATAGAAATGTCTAAGCTCAATCCAGTTCATTAATGATTTCACAAATGAGTTTGCAAATCAAATAATACTTAAGCTTCTAATGAGGCTTGAAATGAAACAATGATCAGATTGAATTGAATTTCTTAGGCTCATTAACATTCATCATATCATATAAAATGTTTTGCCCAAGGACACACAGCATTCCTTAGGGGTGTGATGCTAACTGTAGGCACTGCTCTATCTGAGACTTTGTTAGACTTTAATCTTATTTTAATATAATCTGACCATAAAGAACTGATTCAGCTGGTGAACTGATTTGTGCTGTTAAACGTCCCTCTCAAATAGCATTACAGTCACAAGCTAGCTAGCATTAGCTAACAGTTTTTCAGTTAGTCATTCTCACCTTTTTGTTGAAAATCAAACTCCTAAACAGGATCATGAACACTCGTATTGATCACAGACTCCTGAAAATGTGCTGTTTGAATTAAATTTGTTTCTATTTTTCTATTTTAGACTTATCAGGCTAATGTCTGCATTGTGTTACCATGGTAACAGCTGAACATCCCTCTACAGACACCCATGTAGAACACTCAGTGAGATGTCACCGCAAAGTAACAATGCCACTTCAATAGTACTTCAGCAGCATGTGTCATTAGTGGAATGCAGGCTGATTGTAATGCGATAGTGCTCTGAAGGGGGAGTGACATAATGCAGAGAGCAAAAGGTGGGGAGACTCAGAGAAATTAAACTTATAAAACATGTTAATACAAGTATATAGCATTTTGAAAACAATAAAAGCCAACATGGTGATCTGAATATGTTAGGTGTTAGCAGTTAATGTGCGTATGTTGACTTTATTTGGTGGAAAAATACTTAAAATACAGATAAGTTAAACACTGATCAAGAAGCAGTTTCTGAAGAAAAGTTGTAAATTATGTTGAAAATTACAGGAAGTAGAGTTCTGTATTAATGTCTTTACAATTAGCGAAATTCTATCCAAATTTTCGTCACAGGTAACACATGTTTTTATATCCTTTACAATTATTGTAACAAAATAAATGTGTTTTCTTACGTTTGTTTTTGTCAAATAATAATCTCATGACATTATGACGAGTTTTGGCCCAGTGCACAATATGATTGCTAGGTAACAGTTATGGAATTCATGCTTCTTAAGAACTTTGTTCTTGAGGCGATAAGAACAAGAACCAAGTTCATTTGGTTCTGACATTTCATACTTCAAAAGATGTTCTGCTGCTGAACTGTTAAACTGTTGGGCTAAAACCCCATGTACAGTACAGACCACAGTTGTAATGATGCAAATGTTAATAAAAGAAGAATTAATTTGAAGGACTTTAGAGGGACTTAAGTTCTATTTATTTTATTATATTTTTTTTTTTAGTATGTATGTTTGACAGTATGACAGTTGACAAGACGCGTGTCAAGTCTATGTGGATGCACGTCCACATAGATTTGACTTGCCTCTAGAGCGTCCAGCGTTTTTGTGGCGTATCTTCAGGCCCCCAAAGGTCAGGCTTTTCCACAGCCCCCAACCAGAGCCTCCAGAGCTCTCAGGGTCTGATCTCTCCCCTGGGCCCTCAGATTGTTGAGGGGGAGTTGGTGGTCTCTCTGTGCCCTCAGATTGTTGAGGGGGAGTTGGTGGTCTCTCTGTGCCCTCAGAGTGTTGAGGGGGAAATTCACTCTATCATTCCGGTCTGTCATTGTTTTGGGAAAAGCCCAGAGAAATGGCACTTGTTTTGAGGGCCACCTGCTCCCTGTGCTCACGTCAATTATTTTTGTACTCTTTTGTCCACACCATCCAAGACCTGCATCAAGAGCGTCTAAACTCAAATGAAAAGACGTCCAACTACAGCTTTTACAAATGAGCCTTTACAAAGTTGAGCGTGAAGCAAAGCGCTCAATTTTGTCCCTCGAGCGCTCCCTGCATGAACAGCTGTATCCTAGCAACCCATGCCAACAGTATGGGACATGCATATTTGTTATTGCTAACAAGATTTCCTATTGACTCAATGTTGACAAAGGTAGTGCGAAGCTCTCCTGTCCCCCAAACACACTCCTGATATCAAACTGTATCCATGTCCTCTTGAGAAGGGGGCTTGGATACAGTTTGGGTGTCACTTGGCACATACAAAGTCCAATTTGGCTAAAATTTTAATAATTTGTAAAACTTTCTGATCAAAACCTACTAATTGTGACACCAACTACAATGACATAATAGTGCCCCCTACAGAACACAACAAAATTGTGTTCTGCAGAAGGGCACTAGTATCGGTCAAGTACGAAGCTCACGAGAGCCATTCGATGCCACTTGCAGCTTTAATTTTTCGTTGCTGTGCCATTTCAGTAAAGAAGTGACAAAAGTGGCTTGAGGACAGGGCACTACTATCACTATAACAAGCTATTGTCGACTTTACATTCGTGACTATTTCTTTGATAAAAACATTTCAGCACACCCCCAAAGGAATGTGGGCAGAACCACAGCTGCAGTGGCTGCCACGGACTCGGTCATGGCATAGCAGAGTGCTCCCTGTCCTACTAACAGGCCCCCAAAGGTCAGGCTTTTCCACAGCCCCCAACCAGAGCCTCCAGAGCTCTCAGGGTCTGATCTCTCCCCTGGGCCCTCAGATTGTTGAGGGGGAGTTGGTGGTCTCTCTGTGCCCTCAGAGTGTTGAGGGGGAGTTGGTGGTCTCTCTGTGCCCTCAGAGTGTTGAGGGGGAGTTGGTGGTCTCTCTGTGCCCTCAGAGTGTTGAGGGGGAGTTGGTGGTCTCTCTATGCCCTCAGAGTGTTGAGGGGGAGTTGGTGGTCTCTCTGGATCTGCAGAGTGATTAGGTGGGGTATGTGAGGGGGAGACCTCGGGTGTGGCGTCCTCAGGAATGTAGATGGACACATGTGCTTCTTCCTGTGTTGGCTCTGCATCTATAAAGTCCATGTTAATGCTGAGGTCAGATGAAGCAGGCTGGATAGTCTCATGGTTTACCAGAGGCTCTGTAGAGGCTCTGTCTGAGCTCTCTGGTCTTTGGGTGTCACTTATCTGAATGGGTTCATTGCAGACAGATGTGCCAACACCCATGATGACATGTGCCGTCTGACTGTAATGGCTGTTCTCTTCCTCCAGGTGCTCCATTGTAACAAAGTTGTGTGTGCCTGCCTCTCTGGGGCTAATCCTGAAGTCAGGGTCTAGCTGCAGGAGTCTCTTCATGAGGTCTACAAAGGCTTTTCTGTCTTTGTGTTCTGGACTCTGGTTGGGGTAAGACTCCTTCATAAAAGCATTATTTAAATCATGGACATGTCCCAGTGGATCACGAGAGTCGTCCGGCACATACCCTCCTGTGCTCTTGTACTCATCTAATGTTTTAAACCTCCAGTGGTTAGAGCTTTTTGTGGGGATGAAGTAATGGTAGGCGTAGCGACCTTCCCTCAGGAGTTTTGGGCTGGGATGTCCCAACAGGTTGAAGATGGACCTCAGGTTGCTGTAGAACACGCTACCATTGAAAAGAACCTGGCCCAGGATACACTCCCCCAGAGTACAGCCCAGAGACCACATGTCCAAGGACTCAGACAGTGGGCAGCCCAGACTGGCCTCTGGAGCCCTGTATGGTAACGGCTGGATGACATGACTGTTGGTCAGCTCAGAGATGTAACAAGCACAGTTAAAGTCAATGATCTTGACTTTGAAAGGCTGGTGCTTTTGACTGACCAGCATCACGTTGTCTGGCTTTAGGTCACAGTGTACGATCCCAGCTTTACCCAGGGCTTCGAGAGCCACCAGGAGCTGCTGGGTGATCGGCCGGAGCTCATTCAGGGAGAGAGGGCCTCTACGCTGCCTCATGAAGTCATCCAGACTACTGTCTAGTGTTTCAAACACTAAACACTGGTACGGTCCATCTGTGAAGAACTCAATCATCTTCACTATGTTTATCTGATCAGGATTTCTTAGACTCAAGTCCATCAAGATCCTGGCTTCTTGTTCTACATTTTCTCTGGAGTTCATTTGGTATTTAACAGCTACAATATCTAAGTTTGGAGCTTTACAGCATCTGGCAACTGAGCCAAAAGCCCCAGATCCCAGATGGTCCAGGACCAGGTATTTTCCCAACATGTGGGGGACAGTCTTTGCTCGAGCCATTAGAAGAATAGTGTTGTGTACTACTGAAGTAAACTGGAGACAGTTACTGTTGTAGTGAAATAGTTGTGTTCGCTCGTGAGGACACAGTTGCTTCTAATGCTGAGTTTGAGACAAAGGTCTTACAGATCATATCAGACAAGTAAAGTGGTCCTTTGAAGTCTCAAACCTTCAACGCACCTTCAAAGTTTTAATGCTAAGAGTCTGTGTCGTCATGGAGACGTATTATAAAAAGGGCCCGGTCGCCATAGCACCAGAACATTCTAGAACCCCTGTGCAGTTCTAATGGAGCAGGTGGACGTAGAAACACACAGAGCAACAGCAACGGATGTCGGCTCGTGATGATCGCCATGTCAGACAGAGATACTTTACTTTCTTTAAGTGCTCATGTTATTTTTATGAAAAAAAAAATTAAAATTAATAAATGAATAAAATGTGTTATTTTAGATAAGCTAGCAGTCAGTCAATGTAAATGTAACAGTTAAAGCTCTGTTAAGACTGCAAAAAATGTTTATATTGGTTATAAAGATATTTAAATCAATAAAACAAAATTTACATGACATGACAAGATTTACATGACATGATCTCGAATTCGGAGCTGGATATTGTGCATAAAAATCATGATATGGTCATTGCACTCTAGTCCAGCCTGTGCTGAGCTATAAACCTGTCACCTGCTACACCTGTCATTGAATAAATGTAAGGTAGCGTTGTTTAATGTCACACTGTGGAACATTCTTAGCAGTTAATGGACATCTCCAAAAAGTTAATACCCCACAGAAATGTAATATGTCGTCATTTGAAAACAATAAACGCTAACATGGTGATCTGAATATGTTAGGTGTTAGCAGTTAATGTTGACTTTATTTGGTGGAAAAATACTTAAAATACAGATGAGTTAAACACTGAACAAGAAGCAGTTTCTGAAGAAAAGTTGTAAATTATGTTGAAAATTACAGGCAGTAGAGTTCCGTATTAATGTCTTTACAATTAGCGGAATTCTATCCAAATTTTCATCACAGGTAACACATGTTTTTATATCCTTTACATTATTGTAACAAAATAAATGTGTTTTCTTACGTTTGTTTTTGTCAAATAAAAATCTCATGACATTATGACGAGTTTTAACCCAGTGCACAATATGGTTGTGTGTCAAGTCTATGTGGATGTGCGTCCACATAGATTTGACTTGCCTTTAGAGCGTCCGGCGTTTTTGCGGCGTATCTTCATGCGTCAATGCGGCACATCTTGAACTTTCAGGCGTCGACGCTCTGGCATCAGAAGTTGAAAATTCTGAACTTTTGGCATCGGACGAAGTGCGTCAACCAATACAGTACCTTGTTGACATGTTTCGGCTGCTGCTGCAAGCCATCCTCCGAACTGTCACCAGTGTTGTTGGTGACGTGCTGTATATCAGCTGTTGTTACTTCCTGTAGGCGTGGTCAGTCTGAGCGACCTGCCAGGTCCATCAGGCTGACCACACCTACAGGAAGTAATAACAGCCAATCGACCCGACCACCAGGAATAAACCAGGACCTACTATGGGGCCGATTGGTCCTAGCGGCCAAGTTGCGCAGAGCACAACTCACTAAATTCACTCTATCATTACGGTCTGTCATCGTTCTGGGAAAAGCCCAGGGTAATGGCACTTGTTTTGAGGGCAACGTGCGCCCTGACGTGCAATACGCCGTCATTTGAAAACAAAAGAAAGTTATTGTTAAAAAATTTGGACAAATGTAATTAACAGATTTCACAAGCTTTTTGTTCATTAATGTGATGCCGTGTTATTTCTCATGCCTGATTAACATCTTATTAGCGCGAGAGAAAGATGGCGGCCCGCATTAGCATTGCAGATATACCAGCATTTGTACCAGAGAGATTTGTCTGTAGCTTTAGCCTGCTGCTAGCAACATCTGGCCCCACAACACAGAGCAGTTTATCTCCATCAGGATCCCTCCATCTCTGCTCCAATGCCTCTTATTTAGTCAGGGGAATTCAGCCTGTTTACTCAACAGTGACTTATTCATTTGCTTTTGTGGAGAACTACAACACGGAGATAGTTTGAATAGATAAGAGCGCGTGCTTAAATGTTTTTTATAGATGTGGAATGGGCTGTCAAAATAAACTTTATTTTTCAGGATGCAATTGGAGATATTATTTGGCCTTATTTGTTTCTTCTAAAAGGCGCTGTATTACGCTATCTTCTGGTCTGTTATAATGTTATTTCCTTGTCAAAAATATAACATTTGTGTTTTGTTTCATTTACACATGTTTAACACACAAATCCTGAGTATTTTGTTCTTCTCTCAGACTGAAACAGTGTGATGTGGTAATACAGGAAGTTCTCCACTGTGTTTTTAAACACCGTACACTTTCACTAGAATTTTCTGGAGAATAACCAATCTCTACTAAACTAAAAGCAGTAACGTGCGGTGACTTTTATGGGTAGGAAAGCAGATTGGGTGGGCAACAACATTAGCTGATAATGTAATTCCATGTATTCTGAGCCATTCAGGAATACAATTTGAAAAACCTATACCATATAGTTTATTAATATTTGCATATCGGACTCTATTTGACACCATCTTTGTACAAACTGGGCTATTTGTTACTATTCATACACCTTATAAATGCAGCTGAGCCTCTGTTTTTATCAGTGTCATTATTTTAATGCATCTAGAAACGATTTGAATGAAATACAACTGTGTACAGATGTGTACAGTGGTGTGTCGTATATTGCGGTTCACATTCTACAAATAACCAGCAACAGGCGAAATCCGCAAAGTAGTCAGCTTTATTTTTACAATTATATGTTTTAAGGCTGTAAAACTCCTCATCACGTTATAAACTTTTCTCAGACAGGAATTAACATTTTCTCACATTTCTCTCTTGTTTAAACACTCTCAAAGTTCAGACCTGTAGATTTAAAAATAAGTCATAAGTAAAATAAGTAAAAACTTGTTCAAAAATATTGCTGCTGTCGTCCTTATGTTATGCAACCAAAGATTAATTTATTCCATAATGATGCCCTACAGCTATGTAACCTCTATCTTCCTTCAGCATGTCCAAAGGTCCAGCTTTTTGTGCGATGGTTCACATCTTCCTCTGCCTTTTGGGTGCGACCACAGGAGCCTTTACCGGTGCAGACATTTCGTTGCCACTTTGGTTTTTGGCGGGGAGAAAACTTGCAAACATACAGCTCTTCAGACTCCCTCTTCTAGCAATCAAACATTTATGTAAATTTGGCTGAACGCATTCTATATTGTACAGGAAACCAGCAGGAGAATGACTGACGGGTTTACAGTCCCTTAGCCAATCAGGACGCAGAACACAATGCATGTTCATATGCTGTAAAAAAATAAAAAATAAAAAGAAGCAAAATTGCACCAAAAAAAATCTGCAAAACAGCGAGGCCACAAAAGGTGAACCATGTTATAGCGATAGACGACTGCAATGCACTGACTGTACAATGTGTACATGAAGATCAGAGATACGACCAACAACAGTGCACCAGACAGGTGCACTGGCCAGACAGGTGCACTGGCCAGACAGGTGCACTTATAGTACAGTGATATGTCACAAACTTCCTCTTTAACACAAGCCTAGGTTAGAACCATGGCTCTATAATGGTTCGCACAGAGCGCTCACCTCAGAGAAGAAGCGTCCTGTATTTCCCTGAAGTAGAGCAGAACACACACTGTAAAAATCCAACTTGCATTTTTTTTTAACAGAACTTATAATTATAAATTCATTGAACTTTTTAACCTGCTAAAAGTTGAGTCAATGCATAATAGACATTCAGTTCAGTGAACCTGTCGGCATTGTAGACTTATCAACTCTTGTTGGTACCGTCAAGTCAAAAAAACTTCACAGCAACTTAACACACAAGTTAAATTGAGTCAACTTTTTTTTTTTTTTGCAGTGCATGTTCCTCCACATGTGTCATGGTGCTGTTATTCCACACACACTGTCGCTGCTTCATAAACACAGACGAGGTGGAATCCTCACTGCCCCAGTCGCTTTAACTCCACTGCTCTGTCCACATCAACCATTTCACACAAACTCTCCCTGAAACTCACTCACTGTTTCATTAAACGCACGTCTGAATTTCTATCTAACATTTAATCATTACAAACACAAAGCTACAAATATTGAGTTGTCCCTAAAAGTGAGTTATCTTTAGACACTAGTATTAGTAGTTATAGCAGTAGCTGTTGTAGGAGGTGGAGGAGAAAGAGGAGTAGCTCTAGTAGTATATGTAGTAGCTATAGTAGTAGTAGTCATAGTAACAGTTAGAGTAGAGGGAGTTATTGGTCTCTGGACCTGCAGAGTGTTGAGGGGGAGTTATTAATTAGAGACTAAGAGTCTGTGTCGTCATGGAGACAGATGTATTGTAAAAAGGCCCCGGTCGCCATGACACCAGAACATTGTAGAACCCCCCTGCAGTTCTAATAGAGCAGGTGGACGTAGAAACCAAGCCCCGGGGTCTAAAAATGGCCGCCCATTCAAGTCAATGTGTCGAGCTCAATGGCGCATGACGCCAGTTTAGCCTAGCTCGGCTAGGTACTTCCGGCGGCCGTGGGCTGATTGGACATGTGCAGTAGTGTCTTTTCGCTCGCACACACACACGCGAATGCACCAGAGCACGAGCGCAGGCACGGAGCGCAGGCTCACCGAGCATGTGAATACTTTGACCAATCAGAGCTAGAGTGGGGCCGGAGCTAATGATTAAAAAGTGTTTTTTAAGACAAGTGAAGGATTTTGAGCTGAGAAAAAGTTTATCATCTTAAAATTAGGTCAAAATCGCCACAAAATCCAAAATTTTTGAAAGTTGAAGATGAGGAGTTTGTGATTACATTGCCTCTATGAGAAAAATCCTTACTCGGCCCATGGGATTTTTTGGCTGTAGAACCAGTGAGTGGCCACGACGTCAACTGCAGTCAGCTACAAGCAGCAACACCCTCCAGTTATTTTAATAGATCCAAGATAGAAACACACACCGCAGAGTCTGGTCACATGTGAACAGCAACACAGCGGACGTCGGCTCGTGATGATCGCCACGTCAGACAGAGATACTTTACTTTCTTTAACTGGTTATTTTAATTCTATAAATAATGAAAATTTAAGTTACAATAATTTAATGCTCCAAATGTTATTTTAGCTAAGCTAGTATATCTATACCCCACTGTGTGTTTGTGGGGTTTTTTTTATAAATCACTATAGAATTTGAAGTTAAATCTATTTATTTATTTTTGTTTATTTAATGTATATTCTTTTTTTATTGTAAGTGATGCTTACAGTATATTTTAATGATTGCTTGAAACCAACAATATTTATTTATTTATTTATTGAATAGGGACAGTGCATATCAATGAACATCTACATATTTTGCCATTGGAAATAGAGGTTGATTTTTTTACACTAAAACAGAATAATGAAATGGCAAACTTTTTTCCCATTTTATTTTTCGTTCTTAATTCAAATTCAAAAGAACGAACAGTACACGGACCATAAAGGCGACTCTCCACAGATCTGACCTGTAATGTAGAGTAGTGCTAAATTTAATTTAAATTTAATCTATACTGTGGAACATTCTAGACAAAGCAATAACATTTCCACGGAGATGTCAGGTCAGACCCTCTACAAGAAATGTTACGCAGTTTTAAGTTTGTCCATTATAGTTGTTTTTATTTTATTTTTATTATTGATTTAGTATTTATCTTAGATCGAACTGCGAGGGCTAGACACGACCAGATACCCTCCCGCCAGCTCCGTGATTGCCCACATTTGGAGTTCACATGTTGCCCCCGAGTCCCCCCAGAATGCTTTGCCGCCTTCGCCCACGCCGGATCAATACTGGCCATCAAAAGCTATTTCTCGAACTGCCAGTGAACGCACCAATGCTCTGAAAATACAGCCTACACTCCACAGGCCTCAGCAAAGCCCGAGTCACAGCGCAAATTAAAGTTGATTTCACAGACCCCTAAAGACCTGACGAAGTTTTAACCCACAATCATCTCTCCGGTTTCCCACGGGCAGTGAAGGGGTCTCGGTTAAGGTATAATTTTCTAAAGCTACAATCGAACGGTAAAAATGTGCAATTAGATATACGTGATTCGGTGAAAGGCAAAGCGAAAAGCATTCTGGGATCATTAAACGGGTCAGATTACGCTATTTCCTGATCTAATTTGTGTTGTTGTTTCATCATCACAAACCTGGAGTTGTGTTGTG